>JBAGKK010518196.1:0-32495 GCA_037177015.1 Euceroptres primus
ATATAGTTTACCTGTGTAACATATTAAATATAGTCAATTATTGAGTAACTATACTCTTTATATTTTACAGAATTTTACACCACTCAATGTGGTGACTATTAGTTTGAAATTAAAATAAGACTATGACAGATTCATTATAAGTTTGTAAGTACACCTAAAATAATTTCAAACTAATAGTCTAATAGACTAGTAAATATTAATTTTTTTTGTAACACTACAAATTTTAATTTTTTGCATTAAAGCTTTGGGAAAGAATGACCGAAAAATTCGCTTATTTGTGCGCCCTCGAATTCGGACTTAAATCTATACTAAAAGTTAGTTTATTATGAGACATTAATCGTCTAAAAGTTTCAGATTGATCTGAATTTTTTTTCAAGATAAGAGGAACCAAAGTTTTCTCTTTGCTTTACCTGTCAGTAGATTATTTGAATCTTTTCAGGTGGATTATTCCTAATCTATAACTGATAGCGAAAAATGTTTAAGACAAAAGTTAAATCTCTAATTGATAAATGATTAATGGTGACCTTTCTTTGATCTTGAAAATTGAGATCAAAGTCAATTAGATAAAAAATAAACAATTCAACTTATATGTTCATTTTTGACCTTAAAAATGTTTTTCGGGGTTTATTTGGCTGGCGTACGAAGAATTTCGTCTAACTCTGCACTTACAATTTATAGGTCATTTTAATCATCCTTCACAATTTAGGTTGACTTCGATGTCGATTCAGAAACGATAATCTAACTAAGTTTTGATGATAACCTTGTATTTTAGTTATATGGAATAGTATGTTGTGTTAAAATTTGGTCCCTTAAATCTTGAAAACAAAAAGTCAGACCAACCTAAAACTTTCAGAAGATCAATGCCTCATGATAAACTAACTTTTAGTATAGATTGGAAGCCCGAATTTGAGGGCGCACAAATGGGCGAATTCAGTCTTATTTTTGCGGTCACTCTTTCATATTAAAAAAAATCATAGATCGGATCCAATTGAAGATGAATATTTCTTTATTTGGAAGAACAATAGCAATTATTAGTTTTTTGCAGTAATGGATGTCTTGGAGGAAAAGGTGAGAACATATTAGTAGACACACCATACAAATAAGTGAAAAGTAAGTTTTTTATGAGAATGTGTGTAGGTAAATAGTTTGAAATATAGTCTGATGGAATGCAGATTATTAATAGTGTATACAACTTTTAGTTATATTTTATTTTTTTATAGTTTGCTTTACTTTTAGTTATTATTTTCTTTTACATTGGTGTAGATTATAGTTTTAATATATTGCAATGCTTGAAATCTATTGAAAAGTCGGAAGAAGGTGCTGCCCTACTAGTAGAGGGCGTAGTAGATAATTCACAAGAATTATGGCGGTGTAGTGTAATAATTCACATAAGGTGAACAAAGTGTTTTTGATCGCGCCTACTGTTGACGAAAATAATTCGGATGATTTGACATCTTTTCCTGGGTTTAAAGTGAGTAATATAATTATTATTAATTTCTTTTTCCCACTTATAAATTTAGTCTAATGTACAATGATGGTGTGTACTGTGTATGTTAAATTCGAAATTTCATAGGAGCTAAAGCGGCTACTGGGCAGTAAAACTAATGCCAAAATAGTGTACACGTCTTTTGAACACCATGACAATTTTATAACGAAGCGAAGTTAAAGGTCAACCATTAAATGATTGGATGTACGTAATTATTTGCACATTTCCGTAAGAAATAAATTACGAGATAGCTATAGCTACATTTCCGAACATTAGATGTAAAACGCGTTTCTGTAGATTTTGTATCTACGTTATGTAAATAAAATATTTGTATTTTTATTGCAAGAGTTTATAGTCTTTTTCTAAACCCTGTCACTTTTTAATGTAAAACCATTGCTTATAATAAAAACCTGAGTAGTTAGAAAATTGAAACGTTTGAAATTAAACTATGTACAATTAAAAGCATAAAATATTAAAATATGAATAATTTTTATGGCTTTCTTTTAAAACAATAGAGTTTTAATTTTCTTAGCTCTTGATTTGCAATTTTTAAATAAAAATATTTTAAAAACTTGCAAAATTTCAAAATAAAAGCTTTCCGAATTAAAAATCATACAAAATAAATACCAAAGATAAATTTGTTTTAAAAAAACAGGAAAAAATAGATATCTTATTAATTACAAATATAAATCCTTGAAGTTGAATAATTGTGAATTAAAGAGCTTAAAAATTTAAGAACTTCAATTCCAAAACTTTTATAGTTGAACATTTAGAAAAAGTTTAAAAACAAAACGTTCAAAATGGAATAATTTCTGTGTAGACCTTCGTTAATTTAACAATTTCAAATAAGTTTAATTGAAAGCATGCATAATTAAACAGCGGTAAATTTAAACGCTTGAAATTTGAATTTGGAAAGCAAATAATTTAAAAATGAAGAAAATGTTACTATGGAGGTTCAAAAAATTTATAATTTTACATGAGTTATTCAAAATGAAACGATTTATAATTGATACGTTCAAAATTATATATTTAGCTAAAATTTAAATTGCGTAAAATTAACTAATTTGAAATTAAAAGTGTTAATAAAAGTTAATAAAAGCTTTCAACATAAATAGGCATTTTAGTTCACAAAATTTAACTTTCAAAAATATGCAGTTTTAAATTTATTTTAAAATCGTTCCATTGTTCAATATTAAATGTTTCCTGATTTAAATTATTTCATTTAGAACGTTTTTTAGAATAAATGAATGTGAATTTATAATATTTTCATTGGAAATTTAATATATTTTTAACAAAAAAATGTATCTAATCACTGTCTATAAATTTCGAAGCTCGATTATTAAGAACATGCTATAATTTTAAAAAATTCCAAAAAAATAGGGCCCAGATATTTTTCACTCGGCCGTGGATTGTCGAGATTTGGCTCTTTGCTAGGACTTTTACAAAATATTCCACATGTGCTAGGTTATCCGTGGGGTTTAGTTGTTAGTGTTATGTCACAAACAACAAAACATACCCTTTCATTTCCTAAAACCTCGTTTTGTTTGAGTCCTCGTTAGAGATCTCAAACGGGGATGAGGAGGTCAATGAGAATACGTTAGATGTGGTGAACATAGAATTTATTAAAAATGCAAACGGTGGTTTTACAACTTGTTTGGAAAAGCATAGATTTGGGAAAGATTGGCAAAAGACTCTGCTATCTTTATTTACAAGTACTTACAAAGAAAGATAATATTACTGTTGGCTGTGTCCCTTTTTTAGGGTTGCAGCTTGGTGAATCCTGGGTGTTGATCTCAGCTGGAGATGTGCAGATAAATGATTTCTGTTGACGATCAGTTGTAAGAGCTGATTTTATTGGAGCCGTTCACCTTTGGGGACCACTTAGCGACCCTTTTGCCTTAATGTTTTATCACTTTCGTTTTGAGATTTGAGAATGACTCTAATACTTTCTCTCGGCAAAAATAGATAGCAGGATAACCGTTGGAAAAATTGTACACTCTGTTTTTACACCTATTGACTACATTAGTTGGATAGAATGCGACAATCCCTTTGTCTTTATCCCGTACCTTTGGTCGATCTCAACCGAGATCTCCTTCGAAATGTTAAAGTGTGAGTGTTACTGTGAATACAGTTAGACACTCATACAGACTCTTTCCTGTACCTCTGGTGGTTTAGAATCGAGCTCACCTCCGGGATGTTAAAGTATGAGTGTTACTGTGAGTAGAGTGAGACGAACCTTCCGTCTCTCTCCTGTGTTTTGGTAGGTTTCTTGAGTTCAAAGCCCTGGTGATCTATTTAGAAAAAGGCACACTAAGATCGTTTCAGAAGATTCAAAATGTGGGTAGAGTGCGAAGACCCATCCGTCTCTCTCCTGTGTTTGTGTTCGATCTCTTATACTTCGAAGATTCCAAATACATGCTCGTGGTAAGCTAGCTATAGATCCGGGAAAAAATCAGTACACGTCATTCCCATATTTCCTTCGATTACGTAATTTGATAATAAGGCTTTCCACATGTAATTTATATATAAACAATAAGTTTACAATAGGCTGGATTTAGATATTCTTCATAATCATATTTACTATATTTATTAAATAAAGTCATGGGACGTGACATTAGGGATAAGTTGCGTTCGATGCGTTAGCGAATCCCGCCGCAGAATTTTTTCCGATTTTTCATAGCGTAAAGAACGTGCGATAATATATATGTGCAGTGATCGTGTATGTCTGTATAAAAATAAATATAATTTAAGTATAAATCTATATAAGAATAACATTATAAAATAAAACCTCGAAATATTTATTCTTATTTGGCAACACTGTCTTCTAAATTATCGTTAAGAGTCAACGGAAGTTTCATTGACTCGTTCTATCAAACTTTAATGGTGGAACAGTCAATCAAAATTTCATTGACTGGTTTCCAAGTATTAATGAATGGGTTTCACACGAACTCTATGCCTCTGAACTTTAGATTTTGGTTAAAGTCTTTTGTACTTTCGGCCTATCCTAGAGTGGTTGACTCAGTCATTTAAAATTTCAACAACTAATTTTTTCCGTGTATCTGAAGATTTTTAAGTTAAAAATAAAATGCTACTTTAAGAAAGATAATAGAAACATCTAAAGATATAATGGAGAATATAATCTGACATTTAAACCGTGTATTCAAAGATATTCAAAGATATTATATTTAAACCGTGTATTAAAGATATTCTGATTACAAAATTCCAAAACTTAAGTCGAGTCATGAAGTGAAAATGAACAGTTCGCTTTTCAGGGGATAATTGACATCCTGTTTACAGGTTTTGTGAACCCTAAAAAATTCTAAGTCTATATCAGGTAATAATTTTATCGATTAACCCCTCGATTAAACGAAACTGCATACACCGGTCGTTATTACGTTTATGCCCACTCTGGGAATAAACCATCTCCACTAGCAAGGCCTCTTGGTACAACGTAAGGGTTTATGGTGTTGGATCGTATCCCGTGCGCGGTGCACCGTGTAATGTTGGTATTACAGGACCGTATCGTAAAAATGCGCCGTTAAAGAGTCGGTTTCTCGAGGACTCGCTACTGGGTGTTCATAAAACCACCCCGTTGACTATACGCACCCAAACGAGGACAGTGAAAGACTTTCATTGTGCATTCGCAGTCGCACCACGGAAATAAGTGGCGTATATAAGAGCAGAGAAGAAAAAGCTTTATCACTCGACGCTGAAAAAACGCAGTAGACCCACCTGATGCGGGAAAATGGTTTCGACCATTACATCATCATATCTCTCTTTCTTTAACTCCCTCCCTCCATCCACACATTTAGTATTTCATGGTATGATTCTTTTAGCACTGTGTAAACAAATGACTACCTCTCCAACGCAGTAATTACTTCCGGGATTATAATTAAAAGATAATTTTGAAATAATTTTTTAAAAAAGATCGAGGGATGCATTTCATGAACACGTTTATGAGGTAGTTATACGGTTATGAGAATGTCGCACGCCTCATTAAATTCAGGTGTGTTTAAAATGAACGAGCTTTGCCGGTTTGTCAAGTAGCACACGGTTACCAAATTGGACGATATAAAAGACATATTTGATTACGTTGAATTTTAAACCTGCTAAGAATAAAAAAAATTATACAAAAATTATAGTTATTAAATGAAGGAAAGAATTTTAATGCTATCAATTTTAACGGTTATATTATCGGTTCATCTGAAATTCTGCGGGGGAAAAAAAACTTGATTGGACGACTAAGAACCATTCGTAAGCGAAAAATGATTGCATGGGATGACTCTTTGAGAAGTGTGAATTTTTAGTCGAAGAAAAAAAAACTGTAATCCATTTCAAATCCGGCAGGTTCACAAAATATGATATTTTGTAGAGAAAATAAAACGGCACGTATTTTTTCGATTTAAGAAAAAAATTTTTTCCACGTAGTACATGAATTCTTAAAAATAATTTTCAAAAAACTACAAACTGTTTTTTTTAACCTCTGTAGTTTTGAAACTTTTTATCAGATAAACTAATTTTCTTTCCGGATTCTGATGTAGTTTACCGCCCTCTTTCGAAATCCATAAGAAAATTAGTAAAAAGTTCGTAATTAACAAAATGATGGTGATTTTTTTGAAATTGTTTCAGAGAAGCCTTTTATGCATAACATATCAAGGTTATGTTGATATTTTTATATTTAAAATAATTAACTAATATTTCATAAATAACTGACTAATTATTATTATTATTATTATTATTATTATAACCAATTATTATTCAATAATTAACTGACATTTTGCTGACATTTCAAAGTCAGCATGATCTATTGAAAATTATGAAAAACACATCAAAATGGGTTTAAAATCCTTTTTCGAAATTGCAATTTTGAAACTGATGAAACGGAAATTAAATCATAGCGAATATCTGAAAGAATGAAAATTATTTTTAACAAAATCATCAACTTTTTGTACTTTTGTTTTGATTTTTTTAGGTTAAATTGTGTACAAACAACTTGTCAATCCATTAACCAACTTAATTTATTCAATTGCACAAATCAAATTAGTATTTTTCTACGATTTCACCTCATTTAATTTTTAACGTTTTTAATTCAATAATGCCGTTTAATTAAGAACATTGACAATTAACTCAAATACATATTTTAAATATGTATAGAATTTTTAATACGTGTCATTACACAATTTTCAATCCAGAGGAAACGTATTGAAATATTATTGAAGAATAATTAAAACTAACAATTATTTTTTCTAAATGTTGAGCATACAATTTGTGTAGAAAATACATACAATTTTATTTATATAATTCTGTATATTAGTACATTAAATCAATTAAGATTTTGATATAGTTTCCTTTTTTGAACAGCTTCTTCTAATTTCTTCAATTTACATTTCATTGCCTATTATTATATGAAAAAGGTAATACTTATAGTCAAATTGATGCTTAGTTCCTGTAAATATAAAGTAAGTGAGTGAAGATTATTGTTGAATAGATACAACGAGGGTCCGAAGCACCTGGGAAAAAAGTTTACGATGATATGTTTGAACCATAAATACGCTACTCTACTTCGATTGAATAGATACAACGAAAAATTACTAATGAGTAAATAAATAATACAAATTCATGGTTGCTTTTTAAAATAATTATTCACTTCGCTTTAGAAGGGTGTAATTTAAAGATCTAATAATAATGAAATATGAATACTGTCGATTCGTTCATCAAATGATTGAGTAACCATTTTTACTAACTTTTATACCATAATGCGCCCTACAAATTAATTTAGTAGAAAAATTTATTAATGCAGTCAAATTCAGCACTGTAACTAAAGTTAATTAGCAGTATTTCACTGTTAGACTAAAAATTAGTAAAAATGGTTATTAAATCATTTGGTGAACAAATAGACACAGTTTCATTAGTCAAAAGTGACTATTACAAATTTAAATATAAAAAATATAAAAAATACAAAAATACAAAAATATAATTACCACAAATGTATGCATTTTATTATTACTAGATCTAAAAATTACGCCGTTTTAAAGCGAAGTGAATAATTATTTTAAAAAACAACCATGAATTTGTACTATTTATTTACTCATTAGTAATTTTTCAATATAAGTATTTAACAACTGTGCCTCAATTATTTTATATTTTCAGGAATTAAACATCAAGTTGACCATAGATATTGACTTTTTCATAAAACATAAGGTAATGGGATGTAAACTGAAGAAATTAGATGTTTTTTAAAAAAGAAAACTATATTGAAATCTTGATTGTTGTAATGTACAATACTTACATATAATTATAGACATAAAATTATATATATATTTCATACTCAAATTTGTTTGCTTAAAATTTAACGAAAATGATTTTAAAATAATATTTAAATACGTTCCCTCTGAATTGAAAATTGTATAATGAAGTGTATTGAAAATTCTATATAATATACATATACTTATAGTATTTTTTTTTTATTCACTTAAAATATATTTTAGTACTTTCTTTTACTATCTTTTAACAGTTACTAATGAAACGTTTCACGTGCGTTGCAGCGCGCGTATAAAATTGCTAGTAACGAATAAGAGAATATCGAATACAGGAATATGGAATCGATAAAAAAATCGAATACATTGACATTCGAATATAATTTATTCCTTATTCACGATAAAATTCCTTTCTTTTGTTTTCATTCTTTAAGCTCTAATCGAATTTTCTTTTGCCCAACTCTGTTTAAAATGGATTACATCACTTCAGCAAAAGAGTGAGCTTTACACTACAGTTGATATAGTTGCAGAAAATTTAATTTTATACCAAGCAATTGTATGAATTAATTAAAATAATTTTTAAACCAAATATTTGAATGACAGTGCAATTTTCATTATAATTGAAAAGTACAGTTTCAATGTGGAAGATTACTTATATAAGATCGTTAGACGTTAAACGATTCGACCGTAAAATTCCTCCACAACAGTTGGAAGGAAATGGCGTTGTTCCACGTTTCAGAGAGTCAAGGGTTAACGACGAGAACCATGTACCAAGCGTAACTATCTCGAACGTATTAGAACCATGTAGCTACTATATTTCGACGACGTTAACCTCTCCTTGGTGCAGTACTTCACTTTCCTAGTGCGTGTGTGTCGTTAGTGTCGGTGCAGCCGGTGTGGTTAATCGAAGAATAAATAAGGGTGGTTTCCTTAGGGGTGCTAAAGCGGACTCTTGATAGCGTCATGGCACGTGCGTCAAGCCAGGTAGGTCGAAAAGGTGGCACAAGCTGGGTGTGAGGATATCCCGCTGTGCCCTGCGGGAGTTAACGCGGAAATCGCGTGCACGCCTCACGAAACGCAGAACAAGAATCACAGGAAATAAAAAGTAATGTTTTGTGTTTAGTCTCGACCTTTTTTTTTTAAATATAATAGTAGTGATGCATCAGTCATGGATTTGAAGGTCAATGAAGAAAACCGGTTGTAGTTTTAAAACGTTTCGGTCCCAGTTTTGGACCCTCATCAGTCAAGTAAAATTGTATTGTCTGTGAAAAAATATATACACTGGAGGTGGAAAATTGTAAGTTAAGAAAAAAGTTAGAAAAGTATTACAAAAAAATTCAAGATTAGAATATAAGAAAATATAAGAATAAGCGAGGTTGCCTCGTAAAAAGAGGCCCTACAATTTTAATCATTATGAAAGAGGAATAAGTAATAACGATAAACAATTAAAAGCGGAAGGTCAATGAAAAAAAGAAAACATACCTGGTATTAAATCACAATACGAAGAAAAGTATAATGTTGTTGTTTAAAATATACTTAAGGAAAAATAAAAATAAAATTAAAAAACAGGGGCAATAAAGCGCCAGCGCGCGAGGAAGAGTGACTGACTTCTGACTACTGACTACTTTGTCTTTGGTTTCTCCTTTTCATTATTTTTAACAGAAGAATCAGGATATCAGATTCAAAATGGTTTTTATTTTTATAAAAGAAATCTTTTCAAATTCTGGTCCAATCGGAATTGAAAAGCTGAAAACATGACAGTTGGAAAAAAAAAGATCCTTGGATTGCTTCTTGTCGAGGAAGACGATTAATTATCAAAGGTCTCTTTATCTCCTTGTTGGAGGTCCTGAGGGAGCGACTGAAAGCCTTCATCGTCATTCTATCTTGTCTTTTTTTTTGTCTGTAAGTCGCAACTTCCGGATGGAACAATTACCTATTTATATTCCATTTCACTAGTTACTTCCTGAAGTCTTTTCAACATTTTTCTTGATTCATTATTCTCAAACCCGATATTAATTGTCGTTTCTCATAGTTATCAGTTTATCATCGAAAGGAGCCGATGGCAACATAACCCGGAAGAACTTTCTGGATTGCGGGATCTTCCAAATTGCCTCGTGAACTTGAGGTTCGAGGGGATAAGAAAGTGGGGGAGAAAGGAGTAGCTGAGACTCATGAAGGAAGAACAGTGTTAGGCCACCTTCCCGCTGGGCAATCTGTTAATTCGATCGTAAATCGTCGTTAGCGGAAAATTTAGTTGGAACTCGCTGGGCGATAATTACACAGGTTTTACTGGACGTAGTGTGAGAAGAACCAGTGCAGAGTGGTGGTGGAAGCAAGGAGCAAGAATAAGAATAGACAGGGCTGAAAGAAGGACAGATGGAGGAGGAGGTCGACTAACTGAAGTAGAATTTATTGGGCGATAAGCACCCTGCAACTTTCCTCCGTTACGATCGTCATTCTTTATCAGCCAAGTCGTGCCCGACACCTCGTATCGAGACCTCTTATGAATCGGGATTATTCAGAGTCCACCTCGGGGTAGATCACATTCTCCTCGCCTCTTTTTGCCGATAAAACTACGCTAATATTCTGGGAAGTTTGCAACTTCCCAGCTACATTGTTTTTTTATTAGATCATAAAAAATATTATATGGTAAAAGATGTTAATACTTTTGAGTAAATGTCACAGGAAAAAACTTTCTCTAATCAGTTTCCAATTCAGTCTTATTACTTATTTGTTTAGTTTAGTTTCATGCACGAAAAAAAATCTGTAATAGAACCAGGTACAAATTCAGAACCACGAAGAAACTTTTTGTTAGAAAAATTAATAAAATGAGTTGAAAAGTATGGATAATATGGTCACAGTATTACAATTTATTACTGTAATAATAAGACTTAATATATACTTATGAAATTATTCTATTTCAGAATAGCAAGGTTTAATATTTTCTGTAGTAAAATTTCAAATATGATAAATTAGTAGATAAATTATTTAATTGGGCAAAAAAGAATAGAAGTAATAAGAATTTGAAATAAAATAAATTACTACATTTGTTAGAGAAATTATTATCGTTTGTTACATCATTTATATGATTTTTATTAATTTTCTTAAGAATATTTTAAGAACATTTTTTCTCAATAAATTAAATTAAAATTAAATTAAAAGGCCAGTCATTAGGGGGAGGCCAACAATTGTACCGATTACCTATGTGAGCAATGTGAGAAATTAAATTCTTTACATTTTTTATTTATCAAGTGTAAAATTCATACTTCAATACGGAATTTATTATAAAACTATCAGTTAAAAATGAAGGGCAATTAATATTTCTAAAAATTTTTGAAAGTAATATTATACAAAAAAAAAAATTAATCTGGAACAGATATTCGGAAATATCCAGAGGTATATCTGCTGGAATGTTAAGGACCGTACCAAGGTGATCACGTGACCAATAATATTCCTCCATTTTTTTCGTAAATTAACGAATCAAATGAATTTTTGAGAAAGGTCAAAGATGTAAACTTGATTGAGAAACATCTATCTTCATTTGAAAATTCATTTTATTTATTAATTTACTAAAAAAGTGGGGGAATATAATTAAGTCACATTGGTACATACTCTTAATAGAATCGCAATGTATTTTATAAACTAGAATATATTTCACAATGCCAAAACCACTTGCAAAATATTTTTAACTAAATAAAAGCACGTGCAGTTCTTTATTTCATTCGTTATTCGAAAATCGCTAATCGCATAAAAAAGGCCCAAATAACGAATAAGAGAATAAAGAATACAGGAATACGGAATCAATCAAAAAAATTGAATACACTGACATTCGAATATAATTTATTCCTTATTCGCGATAAAACGCCTTTCTTTTATTTTTATACTTTAACCTCTAATCGAATTTGATTTTGCCCAACTCTGTGGATTAGCAAGGAAGAAAATAGATTTGAATAAAATTGTGAAAGTGATAATTAGCAATGGTTAATTAAATTTTCTTTTTAATTATTTTTAATATGTATTTTATGAATTATTTCACAAGTTGGAATTTTCACGATCTTTTTGTTTCGAGTTTAGACTTTTGCGAAATCCAGGAAAAAAATTTTATGATATTCTTGATCGAATAGGCATATTCTACGTTAACTATAATCTTTAAAAAGATCCTAAGAACACTTAAAAATATCCATTATTTCAGGAGTTATTCAAAAATTTTTAATAAATGTTAAAATTTTAACTTTTTTTGGAACATCATCTGAAAAAATGGGCAAAAATACTTCAACTCGGGGTCATTGGAGGCAGAATTTTGATATCTTTCATGCTACTTTCAGCAGAAAATTTTAATTTGTGTATTATCAAAATTATCTGATTTTATGCAGTTAACAAAAAACAGGTGATGTCATAATTCTCGCCGGTACTGTGAACAATTGAAAAAATAGATAAATTTTTCTTAAGGTACGAGTACATTTTCGATAAATCTGAAAAATGTCTAAAAAAGGACAGAGTTGGGCATTATTTAATTTAGAAATTATTCGAATGACCTGCGAATAAAAATTGTATCCTTAATCATTTATTCGTTGTTCACTTCAACCGTTATTAAATTATTTATCATTCGTCTGCAAATTCATTCACTTCACTCGCTGATCAATTCATTCATCATTCGTGAAATTTCAGCACAACTTGAAATTTCTAATATCTGATAGCCAGTTTATCGTAGTTTATCGAGGAATTTATTTGACAGCTTAAAGCTGTTAAAAAAGGGAATTATAATTGAATAGTTTCTTTCTACATTTTTCAGTAAGTAATTATTTAATTTATTAAACTAAATACATTGGATACTTGCAAATCAATATAAAAAAATCTCAGTCCTTTTTAAAATATGAAAGTAGACATTTTTTAGAATAGGGTAATCGGTATAATCATTATCCCCCTTAAGCAATGATTGGCCACCTTCAAACTGTACATTTATTCAGAAATACACGCAAATAAAACTACTAATAAATAGCATAGAGTATACGGATAACAATCTTGCGCTATTTATTAGTAATTTTATTTGAAAAATATTTTTTATTAAGCATACTGTAGGGAGGGGCTATTATGTACAAGTTTTACGTACTTTTCGAGTTTCTTTTTAACTTTGCGCTCAAGAAAATTTTTTTTAGCTTTTTCATTTAATAGACAGTTAGAGGATTCAATTCAGAAGAGAAATCAATAATTTTTAGATTTCTATATCATTTTCTACTTTCTAATAATAATTGTTGAATTGTTGTACCTTTTTATACCACCGATCTTCTAAGTAGGTACAACTATTGTTTATTTATATTCACAATGAATAAAACAATTTTTTAATACAGAAATACTACTTAGAATTATTATTTAACTGTTTGAAAATACTTTTTGATGATAAAATATAAAAGGAACTGAGCAATTTAACTGACCCATAATCTATAATTTAATTGATACAAATTTTCTCCTGGAAGCAAAAAAATTAGCTCTATATTAAAATAATAATAATTGCAGATAACTTTTCAGAGATAACACTGTCTCTTATAATTGATGTTATAATCTTCAAACCGTAGCACAAAATCTTGATTCTGTCAACGATTAAGCTGAAAAATCGAAAATAATATAAACTGAAAAGTGAGGTTAGGTTTCTGATAGGCATCCTTATATTTTATACAGTTATATTTCGAAAACTATCAATTATTGTGAAATATTATTTGAACTCAGCCTTTTAAAAAATAAATAATTAAAAAAGAAACAATTACCGGAATGCACAAAACTGAAAAATTAGCACATAACATAACTCCTCATACTTTATACAGTTATGTTTCGAAAACTATCAATTATTGTGAAATATTATTTCTACTCAGCTTTTTTATAAATAAATAATTTTTTAAAAACAAATAGCCGACTTAACAAAACTGAAAAATTAGCACATAGCATAGCTTCCTGAACCAGCCGAATTGTACCGCCGATCTTCGAATTTTCATATATCACCTTTGAACTAATTAGTGAAAGCACAAACTTGCATTTATGAAACAAATTCATTTTACCACTTAAATTTGTAAGAAAAACAAGGGAAACCGAGAATTTTTTATTGGTTTTAAACTATTGAACTCTTAAAAAGTTTGGAGGTCTAACCAATTTTTTAAACTGCACCCACATATTTAAACATTTTTCAATACTTGTACAGAGCTCGCATAAAATTCTATCCTCATCCTCGGTAAAGTAAAAGTCCTTCTGAATCTTATATACTAGGAGATTATTATTTTTATCCCCATTATCATACTGAAAAATATACTATGCGCGAATAGCCCCATTCTATGGTATTTTAAGGAAAATGCCTATTTTGGGGGGAGACCAATAATTGTACCGATTACCTATGTGAGCTATGTGAGAAATTAAATTTTTTATATTTTTTATTTATCCATTGTAAAATTCATGTCTCAATATGGAATTTATTATAAAACTATCAGTTAAAAATGGATGGCAATTAATATTTCCAACAATTTTTAAAAGCATTATTATACAAAAAGATTAATTATTCTGGAACAGATATTCGGAAATGTCCAGACGTATATGCTGGAGTATTAAGGGCATGTCGTACTAAGCTGATCACGTGACTAATGATATTCCTCCATTTTTGTCGTAAATTAACAAATCAAATGAATTTTTAAGAAAAGACAAATGTAAAGAACGAATACACAAATAAGGAATCAATCAGAAAAATCGAATATACTGACATGCAAATATAATTTATTTCTTATTCGCCATAAAACGTCTTTCTTTTGTTTTTATTCTTTAACCTCTAATCGAATTTCATTTTGCTCAACTCTGAGGATTAGCAAGGAAGAAAATAGATTTTATTAAAATTGTACGAATTTTGTCTTTCTCATTTTAACCCCGAAAGCAGAGGGTCGATACTGCGACGAACAACCCCTCTTCGTCTTCTGGTTTGACGAGTCTTCGTGCTTTCGTGTTTTGCGCGATTTCACCCTCTCCCAGCACGGTTGAAGGTAGTATAGGCACGGAGAGGATAGGTATAAGGTACTTTGGCTGATAGCCGTACACATGGAGGGACGAGGTGATGCGAGGGGTTGAGTAATTTATCAGGGTGTCTGAAAGGCATGGGCGGCGATGTTCGTCAGTAAACTCGCGAACCACCGTGACCACCCTCGGAGTGTGAACTCTTATCAGCACCAAGGGCGGTCCAATGGTGTTCATCTCACAGCTAAATCTTAAACTAAATTTTACTGGTCATCACTTTAACTTCTAAATTTACATTTTCACCCAGTAACACGCAAGATGGATAGTATTCCTTCTGCTTGGAATGTTCCAACCAGCCAAGCTTGTGAAATTTCTCTGGAATTCTGTGGAAGATACTCCACTGAAATTCCATGGAATTTTTTTCACCTAGGTGTGGGATAGTTTGTTCATTAGAGTCCATTTTCCAATCGGTGGAGCTGCCAAGCCGCAAATCGTGCAACGTGTATTTATCTTGATAACTTCCAAGCAGAAAATGAGACTGTCGATAAGAGTACCCGTCTTCGCGAAAATAAACGAGAATGCTAGCAGCCAAGAGTCGCACGAGAGAGTAGGATTTGGATTTCTTTAACAAGGAAAAATGGTAGTTAACTTTACTCTAAAGAACCCAAAGAGAAACGAGAGCACCATTACAAGTTTTCAACTTCTCACTTTCTCCATCTACAAAAAGAATTGCAATACACTTCCTATATTTTACATTTCTTTATTTTCTACGTTTTTATATTATTATTCATTCTAAGAGATTTTTAATACAAAGATTGCAACAAAAAATAAAACAAAATCTCCTCTTTTTATACTTTGTATTTTTATTCTTTGTAGAACAGGGTGGTCCAGAAAATATATTTTCGAAAAAAGGCAGGACACCCGCCCATTTTGTGACATTCGCGGAGAAAATAATTGCATTTTTTTTGTTTTTTAAATTAGTCAATATTAACACGTGCCACAAGGGCTCCGAAAGTCCCATGAGATTAACATGGCAATAGTTTTGTTTTTAGTAAAATGGGATTCACGTTTTTGGGTTTAAACTTAGCTTGCGGGAGATTATCAGAATTTTTTGGGAAGCCTCCAGCGAGTAATTCTCGCTAAGCTACTTTGAACTATGACCCCCCCTCCCCCCTTTACGGAACTCTAAAAATGCATAAAAAAATTAAAATTGACATTTTTTCGTAAAATTGATACACATGATCTTTGTTTATCCATTTTTTGGACACTGCTTATTTTTGTTTGACAAGTAACAAGTTTCTAAGCATTTTTTAACTAATTTATAACTGTTTAAACAATTTCCACTTGTTTAAATAATTTTTTTCTACCAACTCACTGAAAGATACTTTTTTTACGTTTAATCGGACAATTTGTCATTGACAGAAAGATTAATTTTTATTTCAAGCATTTTCCAACTGTTTAAACAGTTGATGAATTTTATTTATGAATTCACTCATAAATAATATGAATGAATATTATTTATTTGTACCTTTTTATTAAAAAGAGGTAGAAATCTCTTCCAGAAGAGGTAGAAATCTTTTTCAATTTGGTTAACTTTGTCGCTTATTCATGAATATTTACGTCATTAAAATTTCACTGTCCCATTTTATAACAAATTCCTATTTGTTTAAACAATTTTTTTTGTTTAGACTATTTTTTTTTGTTAAACTATTTTTTCTGAAAGAAATGTCTGAAATTTATCATTTTCTGCAAATAATCCGGTAATATTTCATTTTTAAGAGAAATTTTTTTAAACCATTGTTCAATTGTTTAAACAATTTATCAAACTTAAATTATTAATTTTTATGGAAATGTGATAAGAAGTTAGTATTTTTTCTAAATTTGGTTAAATATATGGCCTTAACCCTTTAAAACCGGCACCTCTTTTTACGTGAAGAAAATCATTTTTTTTCAAACGGTACATGTTTTTCTGCATATAAATTTTTAAAAAATGCTATTTTTGAAAAATTTATTTTCACTTTTACAGCTAAGTATATCATCTTTTCAATGAATTTCTTCTTGGAAAACCTTTCTTAGCACGCAGTAATGCCTGTAAATTTTTTTAGAATTTTTGCAATTAAAATTGATAGATCTATTAAAAAAAATATGAATTCTTCGAACGTAGGAAATTTGTTACATACGGCGCTATAGGTTTAAGCCATATATTTAACCAAATTTAGAAAAGTGAACTAACATTTTATCACATTTCCATCAAACAAATGAATAAAATAAATGTAAAGAATCCGATAATTTGTCATTTTTAAGAGTAACATTTTTTATGGAAAACATTCAATTTTTTAAACAATTTATTAAACTTTAATTGTTAATGTTGATGAAAATGTGACAAAAGGTTAGTTTTTTTCTCAATTGGCTTAAAGCCATATATTTAACCAAATTTATAAAGTAAACTAACTTTTTATCACATTTCCATCAAAATTAACAATTAAAGTTTAATAAATTGTTTAAGCAATTGAATAATGGTTTCAACAAAAAATATTTCTCTTAAAAATGACAAATTACCAGATTATTTATAGAAAAAGATAAATTTCAAACATTTCTTTCAGAAAAAATTGTTTAAACAAATGTAAATTTGTTATAAAATAGGGCAGTGACATCTTAATGGCGTAAATATTCAGTGATACGCGTCAAACTTAACCAAATTGAAAAAGAACTAGAGATTTCTGCTTATTTTTAAGAAAAAGTTACAAATAAATTGATAAATAATACATTTTTGACCCTATTGCGACCCTCCTTTGAACAAAGAACGATGATTTTGTGCCTTTGGAGTCTAGAATATTGATTACGATGTTAAATTAACTCTTTCTCGGTTGTATCTGATTTTTTTAATTTTAATTCGATGTTAACTTTAAATGCTTGAGGATATTCGAGGTTCATTTAAATAATTTTTTTCAATACACAAATATCTGTGAAAAAATAAACGCCTTCGACTGTGCTTCTAATTAAAATAAAAAGAACTCGGATACAACCGAGAAAGAGTTGATTTAACATCGTAGTCAATATTCTAGACCCCAAAGGCACAAAATCACCGTTCTTAGTATAAATAAATAATATTCAATTATTTAAACAATTGGAAAATGCTTAAAATAAAAATTAGTCCTCCTCACAATGACTAATTGTCCGATTAAACGTAAAGAAGTACCTTTCAGTGATTTGGTAGGGAAAAAGAATTATTTAAACAAATGGAAATCGTTTAAACAATTATAACTTAGTTAAAAAATGTTTAAAAACATGTCACCCGTCGAATAAAAATAAGTAGTGGCCAAAGAATGAGAAAACAAATCGCATATGTGTCAATTTTGCGTAAAATTGTCAATTTCAGATTTTTTGTGTATTTTGGCGCTCTGTAAGGGGGGGTGGGGTGGGGTTGTAATTCAAAATAGCTTAGTGGAAATTACTCGTTGGAGACTCCCCAAGAAATACTGATAATTTCTTGCAAACTCAGTTTAATTCCCAAAACGTGAATCCCATTTTGCTGAAAACAAAACTTTTCCCATGTTAATCTCACGGGATTTTCGGGGCCCTTGTGGCACATGTTAAGATTGACTAATTTGAAAAACAAAAAAACGCGATTATTTTCTCCGGAAACGTCACAAAATGGGTCCTGCCCTCTACCATTAAAATATTCTTGTAAGGCATTTTTAAACCACCCTATTGTCGAACTTTTAGTATCATATCTTGGAGTAATTGAAACTGAGCAATTGTACTTCGTTTTGGACAATTAAGTTCAGGATTGTTCCAAATCTGTGTAATTTATGGTAGATGAAACGGGAGAGGGATTAGACTGAAAAAGAGCTTGAAGGTACTACATCGATCTTATCGAGCTTTACGGAGAGCAGTTTTCGCGAAGCTTCCATATCAGCGACCAAGCCCCGTTTGACCTGGCACACACGCCGTCCATAGATCAAGCGGAACCCTTAGACCGAACCCCCATGCCACGGGCTAACCATTAATTTACAACCCGCAGAGTAACCCCATGCTTCGCCCCTCGCGTACAGAATCCACGTCCCTTTGCGGCAGATATGAGCTACGACGTGGCGCTGAGGGATTCAACCACCCTTTCTTTCAACTTCTATCTTCCTTGTTCGCACTTCACTTTCAATTCTCCTCTTGCCTTCGTCTACTATGATTTCTCAATATTTCTCCTTTTCACTTCCTCAAACGTCGCCTGGCGTTTAGGCTTCAAGCTTCAATCCTTTTCACAATAGTCACGTCTCTTAATTCAATGTGAAAAAAAGTTCGTCACTGGAAATTACTAGAATTAAGCAGAGGTGACGGGAAAAAGACCCTTGAAGGTAAAACGATGTCTTTGTAATTTTTATACTATTTTCAGATTGGATTGAAGTATGTAACGTTAAAAATAACGAAATATAATATCTATATTTTCAAGTTATTTTCGCTCAAAAGAGAATTAAATTGTTATAAAAAGCAGTTTTAATTCGTCCCTGTAAAACACAAATACTTGCAATAAAAAATTAATTATTAAAAAAATTGTTAATTAAAAATAAAAAAGCGTAAACGAACTTTTTGAAACCGGAAATGAAAAATTCATATCAAAGGCTAATAGAAAAAAATTTGAACTGAAATTTTCTTGTGGCAGAAAGAATTTATTTTTGATACACCAATTATTTAACAAGTGATTGCTCGCTTCCAGGGCTAAAAGTTTGAAATTTTATCCAAGACATAAAGCGTAAACGAACTTTTTGGAACCGGAAATGAAAAATTCATACTAAAGACTAATAGAAAAAAATTTTAGCTAAAACTTTTTGGTTTGTTTAAAATTTGTTTGAAATTTTATCCAGGACAAAACGCGTAAACGAACTTTTTGGAACCGGAAATGAAAAGTTCCTACCAAAAGGGTAGTAGAAAAAAATTGTAGCTAAAATTTTTTTCTACTAGCCTTTGGTATAAACTTTTTATTTCCGGTTCCAAAAAGTTTGTTTACACTTTTTGTCTTAGATAAAATTTCAAAACTTTGACCCGGAAGCCGAAAGTTCACTTTTTAAGACTTGGTGTATCAAAAATGACTCCTTTCCGCCACGTGAAAATTTTAGCTAAAATTTGTTTCCAATAGTCTTTCGTATGATCTTTTTATTTCAGGTTAATTATTGGCAAATTAATCGGAGCTTTGAATAAAAAAAGGAAAAAAAGAATAAAGTCTCAAATAAAGGGATTTTAGGGGATTTTTAAAATAATAGAGGGAAAAAGAGGAAAGGGCGCAAATAGGGAACTAACTGTGATCCCTGCTATTTAAAAAAAAAATAAACATTTCTAGTCATTAGAAATCAACGTGAAAAGTTAGAAATTGGGAGATAAAAGTATCATGACAGGGAGAGAAAAATTAAGATTGGGTCTTGATGGCTAGAAAGTGGATACTTAGGGTTTCTGGGCTAAAGTGCAGAAAGGGTGGGCAGAAAGAGAAGGTGAAGAAGAAGCCGAATCCACCGCCTACTCACGTGCAGGTTTTACAGGTGCGCTGCTTCGGTAATTACGGTAATAAAATAATGACAGGTTGGCATGGCCCTCGAGGAGGTAAGTGCGCTCTCGCTCACCACGTTCGATCTCAGAGCATTTGGGGAGATAGGGAGCGGTTCTTGAGGGGATTTTCATGGCTTGGACGCGCCTGTACGATCGTAATTAATGTTGTGACGATCGTACGTGCGTACGTGGTCCAATAATTGTACCTAACGTTTTCGTAGCACACTATCTGGGGAAGTTAATAGCACTAAAATTATCTAAAAGGGATTAGGAAACATTGTAACCAATTTTACACTTGCTTAATTTAAATTATACTCAATTCAAACAAACCCTGTCAATTTTGAAAATGCTGCGAGTATTAAACACTAAATAATACTGAGAATAAATTATGTTGCAAGTATAACAAAGGAGATAAACAAAATTAGAAGTACAGCCTGTTAAACACGAAAAAATAAATGAAAACTGCTGAATAGGAATAAATCATAGTTATAATTTGAAAAAGGAGAGATTGCTTTACGGCGGACTATGTTAAAGGTGGCGCAAGAAATGCTAAAAAAATGATTAAGCGACTTCACGATTTAGGACGCAACCTTAAAGATTGTGAAATAATTTAAGTTAAAGAATAAATCCTTAAAGCTTTAAAATAATGGTTAGAAAAAAATTTAAATCTACAGTGGTTATTCACTGTGGAAGAAGATAGTGGAATTTTCATACCTTCTTGCGCTTTAAATTCGATATCTGCATCAAAAATAGTCAAAATAATTATCTAGTAATTTGTAATTAAAAATGGAGAAAACGGAGAAAGTAAAAATCAAGATTTTTCAGTGCTTTGTAGTTTAGACAATATCTTCAAGTCCCGTGATTTTATTTTAATCCGTATGTGATCACTTTGAAGGTTATGACTTTCACAATCTGTCCTAGAATAATCTCTCCTCTGTCAAATTATAACCAAGATGGGTAAAAAAAAACAAAATTTTGGAAATCGAAATTGGAATCATATGAAAAGATAATGAATTAGGATCCCGGAAAAGTATAATTTTTTTCTATCGATTGATCAACTCAGGACCCCGGAAAAGTATAATTATTTTTGTATCGATTGATCAACTCCTTCTAATTGTGCGTTAGCAAAAAGTGTTTGAAAAAATTCTTATTTTCATAGATTTGATATTTCCGTATATGGAATTTTTTGCGTGTTTAGGAGTCTTAAACGTCTCCCGAAATTTTTACTGCGTTTTAATTAACCTTCTCTTGGACAATAATTTATATTTCAAAAAACAATGATTAAATCTACAGGTAGGAAGAAAGAATTTTTTCAGGTATTCGAAGCTTTTCTACTAGTAAAGGTACACTAGAAGAAAAATTGGTAAGCCTGGGAAATCATAAATGTAAACACAGTCAATTTTTAAAAAACTGGGTCATGTGTTTTTTTAATTATCTTTTTTCAGCTGACTTTAAAAGATAAAGCTAATTTAACTGGTAAAAATACACTACAAAAAAATTAATAACTATATGTAATCAAAAACAAAGATACAGTCGTTTTCCAAAACGTAATTTTCGCATTTTTTCAAATTATCTTTTTCTAAATGGCATTAAAAAATGTTTTTAACTTCCCAGGGATTTACAAAAGTAAAAATTGTTATACGCGCCTAAGCGGTAAAAATACGAGGCCGCACAAAATTTTTAAGATAGATAAATTTTTGCTCCCCCCCTCCCCCTCGCTGAGACACTTGTTTCGCTGGAGCAGATTTAAAGGAGAAGGCGGTAAGCGACGTCCTTGTCCTTCGTTCATTCTTCCTCTCTCTCAAGACCCCCAGGAAACCGGTTCTCCATCTCTCGGCTTTCCACTGCAGGGAAAGCGGAAAGACAAGTTGAGGCCGATTCAAGGTCGGGATAGAAGGAGAGATAGAAAGAACGCCAGAACGAAGGACAAGGATGGACAGCTAGTCACTGGCCACTCCGAGGGTCCTGGGGGTGATCACGTACAAGCCCTGTGGGTAATCACGTGCCGACGCTGGGGGTGATCACGTGCATTCGCGTGATGTACTGAGAGAGAAAGAGAGGTCTCCGTACCACCGGGAAAACCTATAGATCCTCTCTTCCTCTTCCTTACTCCAACGTAGACTCTTAGATATAAATAGGGTCCGTTCGGCCATATAATGCAGTATCCGTCAAGCCGTCAAAAGCTCGACATTGTGACGAATGAAGAACTCTAGTTGAATCTTCCGCCTTCAGTTACTTCACGAGACCCTATCCCGCAGCGACCACGGTAAGTTTTGGCTCTCAAGTTTATTTTATCTCTCCTCGCCCCTCCCGCTGAACGGCATCCCAGAAGCCACTCGGTTTCTGGGCGGTGTCCCAGTAAGAGTCCTCCGCTCTCCTCGTCCTCTCCCACTGGACGGCATCCCAGAAGCCATTCGGTTTCTGGACGGTGTCCCAGTGAGAGACCTTTTCTCTCCTTCTTCCCACCCGCTGGAGGGCATCCCAGAAGCCTTTCGGTTTTTGGACGGTGTTCCAGTGAGAGTCCCCCGCTCTCCTCGACCCCTCCCGATTGACGGCATCCCAGAAGCCTTTCGGTTTCTGTACGGTGTCCTAGTGAGAGACCTCTTCTCTCCACGTCCCCTTCCGCTGTACGCCATCCCAGAAACCACTCGGCTTCTGGACGACGTCCCAGTGAGAGACCTCCGGTCTCCTTTTTTTTGTCTTGCCTTTTTCCCCTTGGACCACATCTACGCAACTCGCCTATAACATATCTCGTTTGCTCCTGTCAGATGACTTCTCTCCTTGTCTCCTCCTGCTGGACGGCATCCCAGAAGCCATTCGGTTTCTAAACGGTGTCCCAGTGAGAGACCTTTTCTTTCCTTATTCCCACCCGCTGGACGGCATCCCAGAAGCCTTTCGGTTTCTGGACGGTGTCCCAGTAAGAGTCCTCCGCTCTCCTCGTCCTCTCCCACTGGACGGCTTCCCTGAAGCCATTCGGCTTCTGGACGGTGTCCCAGTGAGAGACCTTTTCTCTCCTTGTCCCCACCCGCTGTACGGCATCCCAGAAGTCTTTCGGTTTCTGGACGGTGTCCCAGTGAGAGTCCCCCGCTCTCCTCGACCCCTTCCGCTGGACGGCATCCCAGAAGCCTTTCGGTTTTTGTACGGTGTCCCAATGAGAGACCTCTTCTCTCCTCGTTCCCCTTCCGCTGTACGTCATCCCAGAAGCCACTCGGCTTCTGGGCGGTGTCCCAGTGAAAGACCTCCGGTCTCCCCCTCCTTTTTTTTGTCTTGCCTTTTTCCCCTTGGACCACATCTACGCAACTGGTCTATAACATGTCTCGTTTGATCCTGACAGATGACACGCTCCAACCGGTGTCCCACCAACCTTAACTGCACTAAAAGGGCCTTGAATAAGAAGAAGGACCGTCGCCCAGCCTCACTAGCGCCGCTCCAGGGGCCATCCCCGCCCAACCAAATTTCGCCTACGTCGTCGCCAATCCAGGTGTCCCTCGCTCGACCCAGCGCCCATTCCCCTGGCCGGAAACCCTGATCTCGCCGATCCGGGTCTCTCCAGCCGCGGCCCAAGGACGGGCCTGGCAGCGACCGCTCAGCCCATACGAGCCCGGTCTACTCACCAGCCACGCCGAACTTTACAGAAGTTTTGGGGACCCCTGAATTTCGGCCCATGGGTTCTTTTCTTCCCCGTTCGCTTATCGGCCGACGCCAAGATACTAACTGGGGCAGGGGACAACCGGGGATATCCCGACCTTACCGGCCGAACCGCCCCTCGCACTAGCAAACCGCTCCGTCCTGGCAGAGGACCTCGCCTTGTCGATCAGCGGAGACTGTTTGCTGCTCGACCTCGGTCACCTATCTCCTTCTCGCCGACCCGAGCCCCACACTGCACTTCCTCCAAGGGGACCCGCCGAGAAGCGTGGCTGAAAGCCCGCCGCCGACGACGTGGGCCAACGGTAACCCGACGCCTCCGCGTCATCATGCCCCAGCGCTTTAACTCACCGCCTGTTCCAGGGCCGGCCAGAAGGAAGACCGCCAATTGACTGACTCCCGTGCGATCTGTGATCGTCGTTCCCACACCGGCCGGTGACCCTCAAGTTTAACGCCGACGCACCCGGCCAGCATGACTTCCCACCCGACCTAGAGGGCCCACCAGCGTCATCAACGGAACTCTGCAACGGAAGGAGGTCGAGAGGCGACGCAGACCATCCCCACCCTACGCACACGACCGACGGAGAGGACCTGCGCAACAAGCACCGAATCATCGGCGAATGTATTACCACTAATGTAGAGAGACGAACGGAAATAAATACTTCTAGTCCCGACACCCCTTGTTTAATCACTGATTTCGCCTCACCCCAGAAAGAGAATACTACTAAATACTTCTAGTCCCGACACCCCTTGTTTAATCACTGACTTCGCCTCGCCCCAGAAAGAGAAAAGAATGAGACACCAGGGCTCTTTCTGCCCGACTCCAGGTCACTTCCAGTTCGTATCACTGCTATTTGAATTACGTCTACCTCGACACGATTCCCCACCAACCACCGTTTAGGCGCCCTCGGCACTCCCGCCACTAACTTCCCATCCCTGTCCGTATCAGCCCCTGCAACGACCTCGAGCTCTCGCGTTTCAACCTCTCTCTCCGGCCCCGTGTCGGCCAACTTAAGCTTTTTCCTTTCGGACTAACCTCCGACGTCGTTTGCTACCCAACCTACGCCATTTTTCCTCTACTCCCCGGCCCCACCAACAACAGATCGTATTATTTGGCAGCCCATACGTGGGGCTCTTTTTGCGACTAGATATCGCAGCCGACTTAGGACCAAGGATTTCAAAGCCGGTAGCAATTTAAATGGAGTTGCATTCGAAATTCACTCGCCTAAGCTAAAACAGGCAAGGACCATCTTCACCCGCTCCACGCAAGTCTCATCCTAAAGTGACGAAAACCCAAATCCAACAATGAAGAAAGCGACCAGAAATGACACCGGAAACGAAGAGGCAACCAGCAGAAACAACACCGGAAACGGTGGCACCCACACCACCGAACAGACATTCAACACGGACGCCGGTAATAACACGGGCGGTACCGTTGTTTCGACCGTTCAGCCAGCCAGCGAAAGCAGCAGCAGCAACGGTCAGATAAGTACCGTACGCGGAAGCTCATCGACGGCGGAATCCTATCGATCCACGGTACCAGTCTCAGCACCAACATCCATAACCACCGAAGCTAAGATCTCCCTACCAACCATGATCACAGTAAGCGACTTGCAAGCGCTAATTAAAGCGTTCAAGACTCACATTTTCGATGCCGGAATTTACCGGCATCGACCAGGAAAACCCCGAAACTTTCATCAAAGAACACGAACGTTACCTTAATGAGATCCAATTAAAACTGGTGCATTGGACCAGGGCAGCCGGAAAGGAGCTCAAAGAGAGTGTCAAGGAGGGGTCCTCCCCTTACAGATACTCCAACTTATCCTGGGAGGAATTCAAAGAGCTGCTAACGCACCGTTATGCAGGGCCGAGCACCATAAACGTCCTGCGAGCCCAGATACATTCCGTCAAACAAATAGAAAAAGAAGCTGTAGGCATTTTCCTGCAAAAAAAGTACTTCTTGGCCAAACGGCTACACCCTACGGACACCGAAGATGAGTTAATCGTGCTCATTTTGGAGACGCTAAAATCCAGCATAAAAAACTGGTATTTTCGGCAAACATTTGCAGACTTGCTTTCCCGCGCCGCGTTGGCAGAAATGGACGAAAACGAGGGTCAACCTAGCAAGACTAAAGCCGACGCTGCATCCAAGCCTAAAGCAGGTAACGCAGCTCCGGCTGGCCCGGCCCCCAGAAAGCTCGAAAATACAGACCAACGGCGTCATTACGTGCCCCGCTGTCCCGAGCGCCATTTACACAAAAACTGCCCAGTCTTAGCCAAAAAAATACAGAAAAACTGGCGTCGGGCGACGGAAACGAAGTACCAGCAGAAAACCCACACAACACGCCCGCCCACTAATTTCCGCCACCCAAATTGCTCAAAGTTCTCTTCTCCATATCCGGGCACACCTAGGTGAGAGAGAAGTCAAGGCACTCACAGACTGTGCCACGTCTGACAACATCGTAAGTACCAGAGTGCTTACACCCGACAAACTACGCAGCTTATCGCCCGGACCTCCATAAGCCGACCTCGCCGCACGAGGTTTCGTGATGCCCCTTTGCGGTTCCATACAACTAGATTTCAAAATCAATGGAATATCATACCCAGGATATTTTTTCGCTTCCCACGAATCTCGGGACGAAATAGTTCTCGGCAGGACCTGGCTGACGTATCACGGAGTCATTATCGACAACCTGGCAAATTGCCTATACCTCGGGCTGCAGAATCGACAACTAGTATTTGCATTGCCACAGACCCGAACCATCACTCCCGTCGCATCATCGGCACTCAAAGAATAACTCGCGATAGATTTCGTCGAGCCACACGCTATCACTTTCTTGCAGCTAGTCGATAGGCACCAGAAAATTTTTTAACAAGGAAATAAGCTACGTCGAGCCCTGACAGGCTATCACACGATCCATCTGAAGACAGCCCAGCCGTTCCGCATGCCCGCACGCGGCTATTTAGATGCGCATCGCGCCCTCATCGACAAAGAAATCCCCGAGATGTTGGGAGATGACATCATCGAACGAGTTTCGCCTCCATACTGCTCACAATCCGTCATAGTAACCAAGAAGGCTGGCACCAAGAGGTTCTGCATCGACTTCCGGAAGCTAAAAGACCTCGCCGTGGACGCCGCCTAGCCCGTCCCGGTCATCCACGAAGTATTAAAAGATTTGGGCCAAGCCAAAATTTTCTGCGTGATCGACTTAAAAAGCGGCTATTGGCAGATTCCTCTGCACCCCGACTCCTGGAAATGCACGGCATTTTCCGTACCCGAAGGAGGCACCTACCAGTTCAAAGTCATGGCTTTTGGACTCAAAAATGCACCACATACGTTCCAAAATTTAATGAGGGAAGTCCGCGACTCGTACGAGCGGAAATTCGCCTCGATGGAATCATCGTGTATTCAACTACCGCGGAAGAGCACCTGGCCCAACTAGCTCTCGTGTTCGAAAAGCTAGAATTTTATGGACTCTCCTGGAATCCCAAAACGTGCCACATTGGCAAAACCAAACTAGAATACCTGGGCCATATCGTCACGATGGATGAAAACGAGGCCCACCACGAACAAGTGCGTGCTATTCTTGAAGCTAAGCCACCAGACAGTCAGGCACTCGAACAGAAGCAAAATTTGTTGCTTATTGCTTTCGAGGAACACTTATTGCTTCTTAGAGCTTTTCTTGGCACCTGCGAGTGGATACGTGAATACATGCCCCGTTTCGCCGAAGTAGCTGCCCCCATAACTGATTTGCTGAATCCTAAGGGGAAGTTCTGTTGGAATCCCGCCGCACAAGCCGCATTCGAAGCAGTAAAAGCCCTCAAGCTGGCCCGGCCGGACTCCCGCTTCCCATTCATCCTCCCAACGGATGCCAGCGCTCGTGGCCTCGGAGCAGTACTAAGGCAAGAGGATCATCAACAGAAGCGCCACATCATTTTATTCGCCAGCGTCAAGGCACGTTACCACTGTAATGAGCAAGAATGCCTGGCCGTAATCTGGGCCATTCAACGTTACCGCCCTTTTCTGGAAGATAGCCATTTTACCCTCAGAACCGACAGCACGGCTCTGACCTGGCTCCGCCAGATAAAGGACATTCGCTCGAAACTGGTCCGCTGGGCATTTCTCCTCGACGAGTTATCTTTTACCGTGGAACACTGTCCCGGAAAAGAAAATCAACTGGTGGACGCCCTCTCACGGCACCCTGCTGCCGACGCCCCAACTCCAGGAGAACCCGACCTCGAGCGACTACTTCCACCCTCGAGGAACTCACCGTTGGTGGAAGAAATCAGCGCTAGACCAATCGTTAACGCCCAATCGAAAACATCCTCGAGGAAAATTGCGTCCAGGATCATCACCTGGATCACCCAGGGTTTTAGAAGCGCCATCCCGAGGACCCCACCTGGTCTATTAGAGTACATCAAAACATGGTGGAGCACGTTCTCTGGGAGAACCACGACTCACCAATGACCGGCTACCCTGGCATGGACAAGACTCTCCGAGATATCCAGACACGCTACTACAGGCCAGGGATGCGCCGGGCCATTCAGAGATACGTAGGCAGTTGCCCCTTGTGCCTTTGCATCAAAGCCGTTAAACAACCGGCCCAACCCCGATTGTCTGAAACCACGAGCAGGAAAGCTCGCTGGGAAACCATCGCTCTCGACCTAATGGGTCCTTACCCTCGCTCAAGCACCGGCAAAAGCTTCATTTTCGTCATTACCGACCTGTTCTCCCGGTGGGTCGAAGCTTTCCCCATCCAAAGCCAGTTTGCTGATTGCCCTATTAGAAAGAGACGTCTTTTCCCGATGGGAATATCCCCGCCAAATCCTGAGCGATAACAGAAGGCAATTGACCAGTCGTCAGTGGGCCGACGCCTGTCATTCCCCATCCAAAGCCAGTTTGCTGATTGCCCTATTAGAAAGAGACGTCTTTTCCCGATGGGAATATCCCCGCCAAATCCTGAGCGATAACAGAAGGCAATTGACCAGTCGTCAGTGGGCCGACGCCTGTCAGAAATGGGATTGTGACCTATGGACTACCCCATTGTACCATCCACGGGCCAACCCGACCGAAAAAAGAAACCAAGCGTTAAAAAAGGGGATTTGCCTTCGGATAGACCAAGGGAACCATCGTCGTTGGGATACCCAGAACCCCGCTTTGAGCAAGGTGACCAAGTGTTCATGAGGAATCATCCTTTGTCAAACGCCGACAAATGGTACAGTCAGGGTTTCGCACCCAAACAAACTGGCCCACACCAGATCGAATCACGCGAACGAAAGTCCACGGCTCGCAGTTACAGCCTGCCCAACCGTGGGTCACCACACCCATAGCGCCCGAAGAAGAAAGCGACTGCGAGGAAGAAGCAGACGCCAGAGACGAGAGAGAAAGCAGCGTAGAAGAGGGAGAAGCAGCCCCTGAGGCAGCAGCCCACGGTACAGAGAGAGAAGGCAACCTCGGAAAGAGAGAGAAGCAGCACCCGAGGCAGCAACCCGTCGCACAGAGAGAAAAGGAAACCGCCAAGCCGAAGACAGCAGAGAGGAGAGAGAAATTAGACACGCTGTACAGCCGGTCCCGCACCTAGCAATACCCGGACAGGGAATCAAAAGGAAAAATGAAAACGAGGATGATTATGACGGCGCACAGCCGCACTGTCATGCGCCTCCGCACCAGAGCCGCACCAGATCACGCTCTACCGCTCCAAACAAACTCGGTGGCAACCCGGTTGCACTCCGAACCAGGGGTACTCAGCCGGAATTTCCCCTGCATCACATAGCACCAGCAGCACAGTTCTACGATGAGGAATCGCGAACTGACCTTGAAGATGATGACCTGGAAGGTCATGAAACTTTACCATCCGACGCCGGAAGGTGCTACAAATTAAGGACGGGAAGGCTTACATGTCGCGTTTGTTTCTGACAGATGACACGTTCCAACCGGTGTCCCACCAACCTCAACCGCACTAAGAAGAAGGCCTGGAATAAGAAGTAGGACCGTCGCCCAGCCTCACTAGCACTGCTCCAGGGGCCATCCCCGACCAACCGCATTTCGCCTCCTCCGTCGCCAATCCAGGTGTCCCTTGCACGACCCAGCGCCTCCACACCGCATCTCCCACCGATCCCCTAGCCGGAACTCCTGATCTCGCTGATCTAGGCCTCTCCAGCCGCAGCCCAGGGACGGGCCTGGCAGCGACCGCTCAGCCCATACGAGCCTGGTCTGCTCACCAGCCACTCCGAACTTTATAGGAGTTTTGGGGACCCCCAAAGATCGGCCCACGGGCTCATTTCTCCCTCACTCGTTTATCGGCTGACGCCCAGATACCGACTGGGACGGGAACAACCGGGGATACCCCGACCCAACCGCCCCTCGCACCGGCGACCCGCTCCATCCTGGAAGAGGACTTCACCTTATCGATCAGCGGAGACTGTTTGCTACTCGACCCCGGGCACCTATCTCCTTCTCGCCGACCCGAGCCCCACGCTGCATTTCCTCCACGGGGACCCGCCGAGAAGCGTGGCTGGAAGCCCGCCGCCGATGACGTGAGCCAACGGCGACCCGACGCGCCCGCGTCATCACGCCCCGGTGCTTAGACTCACCTCCCGTTTCAGGGTCGGTCAGAAGGAAGATCGCCGAGAGACAAACGTGCGATCCGTGAACGTCGTGCCCTCATCGGCCGGTGACCTCCAAGTTCGACGCCGGCGCACCCGGCCAACACGACCTAGATGGCCCACCAATGTCATCATCGGGACTCCGCAACGAAAGGAGGTCGAGAGGCGACGCAGACCGTCCCCACTCCACGCACACGACCGGCGGAGAGTACCTGCGCAGCGAGCACCGAATCATCGGCGAATGTATCATCACTAATGTAGAGAGTCTAACGGAAAAAATACTTCTAGTCCTGACACCTCTTGTTTAATCACTGACTTCGCCTTGCCCCAGAAAGAGATAAGAATGAAACACCAGGGCTCTTTCTACCCGACTTCAGGTCACTTTCAGTTCGAATCTCTGCCATTTGTTTTCATTTATTTTTTCTTGTTGAACAGACTGTATGTATATTTCAAATATCTGCAAATTAATTTAATTTCAGATATCTGAAATATGAACCTAATAATCTTCCAACAACTGGAAAACAATTTCCATCAGATTGGATGTACGTCGGCGAATTTTCCTCATTAAGACAGATTTCACAATCTTCAAAACGCGTAATGGACGTCTATTACCTAGCATAACGGAGTGGCTGATAAAGGGTTGGGACAGAAAGCGAAACTCCTAATTGTTGGAGAACTTGGCGATAATCAAGGTAGTAGTTAAAGGAGTACGAAGGAGTGCAAACGAGGCAAAGGCTATGGAGGGGTTGCTTTTTGATTCGACTGGCTTTATTTCCGCTTAATAAGCGGTTGTGAATAGGCACGGCTGTTGCTTCTCTTTTATAACTCTGCTGAAGTAAGTTGTCCCGTTTCGTTTCGTTTTGTTGTCCGATCTTTCGTCGGCACTGAAAGGAATAAATAATTAGGTGCGAGGGGCAAGAGATGCGAGTTGGCCTTGGAAGTTTCTGGCCAATTAATTAGACGAAGAACGATAGAGATTTGGTGCCACAAAGAAGAAAGAAGTTATAAAAGAGGGGAAGAATCCTTTCGCAAACACTTGTACAGGGTATTGGGTATAATTTATCAGGTTATTCAACGCCGATCGCTGACAACTTATGATTGATGTAATGGTGACAAATATATGTGTGCATACGTGTGATTCGATAGCCTGTTATTACAGTCTTTAATAAGTGACTCATGTCAATCACTGGTGCCTTTAATCGTAGTTGAACTATATTTAAAATATGTATAAAAATTCTAATTATGAACTGCAAATATAAGTTATAAATGAGTAAGAAAAATACATAATTAAGGAAACGTCAAAAGTAATAATTGTCGACGTTTTCAAAAAGGATTTTTATAATTTATTTTCTTGTTTTCACTGCGGGAGCGAAGTTTCTTTGGTTTGACTTTTCCTACAAAACACATCCGGCTGAAGTTCAGCGGTGGTTAGTTTCGTTTTCCTCCCTTCACGTTTTCATGAGTGTCGGCACCTGTGCAGACCACCCATTGCCCTCTCGTTTTCTGTACTTAAAACTGGTAATTACCTTGATGTTGGCATTTACTAGAACCATTTATGCTTCGTGATCACCAACTAAAGGTTTTCTATTTACCTCTTTCCACGATTCATGGTTTCAAACGCGGAGTTTTTGAATTCTAATTAAACTAGTTCTGATCAACAAATAAAAAACGTAACAAAAATTACAAAGAAATTTTACTGTTCCATCATCAGCATATTAGACCAGCATTAGGATAATTATTCTTAGCCAGTTTTTCTAAGGTCTTAATTTGATAATAAAAAATATTTATAGACCGAATCAATTTCAAATCAAGCAGACAGTGCAACTTCAAGTCACAGAATCGGTCGTCTATGAAATATGTTGATTTTCAAAGTAAATAAGAAGTCACGTAGTTTACCGTTTTGAGAACAATAGTACATTTCGATACGTGTGTGAGAGGTGATTATTTAGCGCACGAGACGTTTTTCGCACGAGCGAAGCGAG
>JBAGKK010518208.1:0-13450 GCA_037177015.1 Euceroptres primus
AAAACAAAAAGAAACAAAAAAAAACCAAAGAAAAACAGAAAAAAAGAAAGAGGTGCAATGTAAGTTACCTCCACGCGATGCACCTTGGTAACATATAAAATTGGCTAAAAACTTACTTGTAAACATATTCATACATAAACGCACACACACACACCACAAATATATATTCATATGCCAAAAAAAGTTCTTTCATAATTTAGACGTTATTTATTAAAAATTTAGCATAAGAAAAGTTTTTAACTCTCGCGATTCTTAGCTATTGCATGTTTCACAAATTCTTCCTATACAAAAAACGAAAAATTTGAATATCTTACAAACAGAAGCAGCTAGGATTTCAATTCAAACAGATTTTTCATCTATTGTCAAGTGCAAACACATTCTCGCTTTCCGTTTTTGTCGTCATTTTCATGTGATTTAAAGTTGCTTCCTGCCCACCGTGTGAAGCCTTGACTGAAGCAATTGATAAATAATTATTTAATTTTAAATTATTTCGTCTCATTATTTCATTTAAAGAAAACTACTAATTCAGATGTAGAGATAAGAATTCCAGGACTATGAATGAAATTCAAGTACTTTTCCAGGTTTTTCCAGGTAATAAAAAAATTCAAGGACTTTTCCAGATTTTCAAGGATTTCCAGAACCCTAGACACTCTGGTTAAAATAACCTAACTTAGGGGACAATTTCAAATGGTCTTTACCGAGTTGTCATTCTCATGACTTCATATGTACATAATATGTAATATGTAAAATTTAAATAAATGAGATTATATTAAAGAAAACATTATAGATGAAAGTCCTCGATGCCAATCAGGAGCAACGGTCTAAATTGATAAATTAATTACACAAATGTTCTATTAAAAATGATCGTGACGTTCACTAAGAGAGTGACGTTTTGGTTCCAACTAGTAAACGGCTCGGGTTATCGTTGACTAATTCTGACATGGATAATAATATTAGCGAACGACACAGTGAAATCTCACCAAATAACACATTTAAATATATTTGGACCTCGAATTACAATAATTTATGATCTCACAATAAAAAAATTCATACTTAACCTCTAAATTTATTTAATATATTTTAAAAACTTATTTTTAGGCGCGTATCGCCTTAAGAATTTCGTAAAATTGTTCAGTCCATCATGACGCTCTGCAGATGGCGATAGAAATGATTTATTTAATGCACTAACTGGCAACTTTTCCAGTAAATAAAAATTTCCTCGTAACGCTTATAAACAACAGTTTCATAAACTACCTACGCATGTTGACATTTGCCAATCGAAGTCTTAATAACAGCACTTTCAGACGTGAGGTGTCGTCCACTACGTGGGTGTCGGTTAATACCCCTGTTTACCCTACTTTGTACGGTTAGCCTCGATTGACAAGTTTAACCCAAAAGTTTAACTCGTGATTTTCTTTTTGATTTCGTTGCTAGTATGTATTACGATTATTTTAAGGTCAGAAAGGAAAAAATCGCTAGACCACTTTTTGAAAAAAAATCATTTTTAATTTTTTTTATTTATACCTCAACTTTATCCCAGTGAAAGATACTTCTGTTTTATTTATTTCTCGTTCTGGAACATGTGAAGACTAATTCGAAGCCAAAACAAACAAAAATAATTCATCTATATTTGCAAAAAATCAAATTTAAAATTCGTTTTCGATAAAAAATTGGGTTTTGAATAATTTTTTTTTATTTATACCACAACTTTATCCCAGTGAAAGATACTTTAACGTCCTGTTTTATTTATTTTCTCGTTCTGGAACATGTGAAGATTAATTCGAAGCCAAAACAAACAAAAATGATTCATCTATATTTGAAAAAAATCAAATTTGAGATTCGTTTTCGATAAAAAATTGGGATTTGAATAATTTAAAACTTTTTTGTGCAAAAGGGAAGTATTGTTTTATTTATTTATCCTCATTTCCAAAAAAATGTTTGGAATTATTGATAAACCAATTTCTTTCGAAAAAAAATTATAAAAACGATTTTTTTCAGAAATTGACCAAGGATTTTGGTTCGTTTTTGTTTTGGAATAGTCTTTACGTGTTCCAGAACGAGAAAAAAATAAAACAGGATGTTAAAGTATTTTTCAGCGGGATAAAGCTGAGGTAAACATGAACAAAAAATTAAAACTGATTTTTCTCAAAAATGGGTCTAGTGATTTTTTTCTTTCTGGTTTTTAAATAATCGTAATACACACTAGCAACGAAATCAAAAAGAAAATCAAAAGTGCCAGCACTTTGGGGTTGAACTCAATCTAGGCTAACTGTGTTTGTGTTTTTGTATTTATTTCGTGAAAGATTAATTTTTAATTTTTACATGATTAAGCATAGAAAAAAACTATTTTTTGTGCTGTTTAAATATTGAATCAAATTTCAAATTTATTTAAAAACGATTTTCAGAAATTTTATAGAGACTGAAAGATCGGGACTTATTTACAGAACCAATAAGATTGACTTGTAAAATATACCTCGTCGTTGACTTAGAGAAATGCAGTGTGCCCGAGACATCTGATATATTTCCGATTCACTGAAGCTTGCATGAAAGCGCACACCACCGATTTCAATTTTTGTCCATGCTTTACAAGTGAGTTTAAGGATTTTATTCTGCTAGTATTCGTAGACACTATAAAGAACGCATGAGAGAAGAAAGGAGGCTCGAGAGGGATTGAAAGCCAGAAAGTACGTGAGCTTTACAAGTACAGAGAGAGATAGTGCCTCCAGACTGAAGTTTTATTCTAGATAGAAACTCAAACGAATAGATTCGATGCTACAGACCTGCACCGGTAAATCCAAATATAACATCACACTCTATCCCTTTGTGTTGCTGATACGGTGAGGTGAGCTTACCGCGTCCTCGAACAATATCCTTCAGGATATTTGAAACTAATGTACGTGAAAGATCGACTCGAAATTAGCAAACCTTGCTTAACTATGTTTCCTATTGCTCCGTATATATTCCGTTCACTACAATGGGTCGAAAAAAAATTGTGAAAAAAATTATGTTGATCTGAAATATTGCAACATTTTATATGCAATTATTTTAATTGTTTGAAGGGCTAACTAACTTGAATTGAGTTCACTGAGCAAAATTTTCTCTCGAAATTCAGACAGTAGAAGATTAATTCGAATATCTCTATCAGTAATCGCATTAATAATTTGTGTCAATGGCAGGAATGTAAATTCCGTCCTCGTTATGAATCCTGTACCGGTAAGCTTTTTCTGCTCAATGGGACGTTCAAATCATCATGATTTAGTCTGATAAAATTAGTTTAAATGGACGCGTATAAAGTCTCTCATGTGAAGAAAATAGCAGGTGTTGTATGATGAGTTAATTTCATAAGCGTTTACTTTTGTTTTTGGAGTGCCGAATTAAAATCAACAGTTTGCAATAATAAACATTGTAATGCAATGTTTATTATTTATATTTTCGTATCAAAACGAAACCCATTTAAGAGAAGAAGACATTTATTTTCAAGCAAATATAAAATAAAAATTTAAGAAATTTAAATGAGATAAAAATCAAATTTAAATATATATTGCATGTTTGTCATTTACATGTTCCTTTAGTGTAGTTTGATGGTGGTGGGAAAAAAGACGAAAGAAAATAAAAAAGAGAAGGAAGGGGATTTGGTTGGTTGCCTTCTCATTTTTCTTTCTTCTTTTTTATTTTTGTGGGTTCTTTTGGTTTGACGCCTTTTTTTTGTTTTTTGCTTTATAAAGGAATATTTTATTGTATTTGTCCAAATTTGGTCGGTGGATTCTTGGTTTTTTTTTCAAGAATTTCAAATATATAATATTATATTAATTACGTTATTTTGATGAAGCCAATAAAACTTTAAGTTTCTTTTTCGCGTGGGCTAATATCCGAAAATATCCAACTAATTTATGTTTCGTTTTACTTTTGGGGTCGATCGACGTCATCCATTTTTTAAGTTGCCTGTTCACTCCATGACTTCTGTGATTTACATGCTTGAGAAAAGGAGAGAAAATATGAAAGAAGGGTTCGAATATTAAATTATGAGTCCTTATAGGAAATATTACGGCAAGGCAGGTTCGGGGTTGACATAAATTAGCTATAAGTACCTCATTTTGGGAATTGTTAGTCTATAAAAACTATTAAAATATGAACTAAAGTTTTAGCAACAGTGGGGGATAAAATTCATTGCATCATTTTTCAATATATGTAGAAAGTCGAGGAAGTATTTCAATATTATAAATAGTAGAAGTAGATCTTATAGTTTCATTTCCATTTTAACTTCAGTTAAATTTATTCATGAATTTGCTTTTAATAATCAATTTGTATTTTATTAATTACGATATAAATAAAGTGAAATACAAATATATAAAATATGAATTTCCCCATGAATTGAAAATATCGTCGAAGCGATTTCAATTTAGGAAATAGGATGCAGTAAGTCTCATATATTGCCAATAATGTGAAATTGAAGGGAGGTATTCTTTATCTTCTGTTATTATAGAAAATCCTGGGGGATCTTGAATTGTGAACTTTGTCTCAGTTTTCGCAAGAAATGCTGCATCCTCAATATGTAGGATAAGAAGTTTTCTCCGATGACGTTGCATTTAAAAGGAAAAAATACCGAAGTTGAATTCCAGACTATTTTCCGAAGCATTGAGTTTCTTAAACTTTTTTTATGATTTTAAGTATCAAGGCTGACAAGTTATTACCAACCATGGTGAAGAATTTGGGAAAAAATAAGTATAGAAAACTAAAACAAGACAAGAAAGAAGATAAGAGAAGAATTTTTAATTTACAATCTTTTCAAAAATGAATTTTTTATTTCTTCTTTTCTGATGTATGATCCATTTTCAATTTCTGATGGTAGAAATTAAGAAAGAATTGAAATGTACTAGAAAAATATATGATAATATGAAAAATATATGAATCTAATGTACCAGTCTTTAAGTTAGATTCATATATCGGAATTAAAAGCTTGCACTCACAACACGATTGAATCGTTTCAAATTCACTAGTCTAATATATCTTTCCATGCACAAAACTCAGTAATTACCGTTGCTCGGAGATAACAACCTGATTGATGTTTCCATCGAGTAAATAGATCCTTAATATGTAACAGTTGATCTAACCAAAACCAAAATTTTCCCGAAATATTCTCCAATTTCCTTACAATTAATCGTTTATAATTGAGATAATATTATTAAAATCAAATAGTCTACAATTACGATTTGTTCAAATTAATCAATGTGAAATATATCTAATATTCATATATAATTTTGTTTTTATGACCTTACGTATAGGAAAATTTCTAGAAAATGTTCTTTAATTATTAACCGAAGGAATTTTAATGAATTAAAAAATAGTTTTGGAATTTCCAAAACTAATTTCAGAGAAGCAATAATTTCTCATGTCTTAAGAACTCTACATTAATTATCAAATGTCGTGGTATATTTTTGTTATCCAATTACAGAGCAAAACGAACAAAAGATGAGAATTCCTCGAGTAGAAATAGGACGCATTAATTGCACCACAAGATCAACTCTAATGAGTGCTCCCTGTCTGTGGAAATTACGTAACTGGCTTCAGTTTCTTGTAGAACTATTTCACCTACTCATTAGTTAAAGAGCAGTTCTAACTTTCTTGGAGATTACTCCAACATTATTTCAGAAATTATAAAACTAAGCTACAAATTGTAAAAACTGTACACGACAATGAAATGAAAAAGCTTCCTGTGTCATTGAATCAAGAACTTTACCTATAAATAAAAGTAATATCTTCCTGGACCAATAGGTGAAAAGCACGGTTTTCGAGACTAAAAAAGGGCATTTAAACGATTTTTGAATTTTAAAATCTGAAAATTTAAAAAATATATTTAAAAAAACCGAAGAATTGAACTCTAGAAATTCTGATGTAAACCTGAGTTCAATTGAATTCAAAAGAATTCAAAAAATTTAAGAGAATTCAAAGATTTCAAAAGAATTCAATAGAGTAGTCGGCGTCGGTAGAATTCAAAAATAGGTAATGATGTATTCAATTTTATCATAGAAATACTCAAAGCTACAATATTTACAGATAAATTTTTTATAGGGTTTAAATTTATATTTTCACAGAAAAATAAGACTTTTCATCAGAAGAAATTGCTTAGCGAAATTGACATTCTTCACAGTACCCCATAGTTAAATTAAAAATTACAAAAAAATTGAACGTGGCTTTTTTGAAAAATCTACTTTTTCACTCTCTGGGCTTAGAAAAGAAAAGATGTAGAAAATTTAGAATATTTACACACTGAGAAATAAATTATATAAAATAATAAAATAAAATAAATAAAATAACTAAAATTTTTATTAACATAGCCTAAAATTCTATATGGATCTTTATTCTAAGTGACCCAGTTACAGAAGTAAGTGATTGAATAATTGAAACCAAAAATTTTCTAATTTTTTCATATTTGTTATAAATTTATTTATGTACGGGGCACTATTTCTCAAGTGTACCCAACCCAAAAAATGAATTTTTCCGATCGGGGTCAAATTTACAAAAATTTTAGTCCTATTAAATGGCACTTCAAAAAAAATTGATCAGTTTGGTCAAAAACTCGCCGAGATAAAAGGGGTGAAATTTTTGAACTTTGCAAAAAGAGCCTCTATTTTGGATATAAATATCCTTTTATGTATGTCAGCTAAAAAAAGTTTGACCCAAACGTTTTTGATAGATTTTTTCCCAATCTTTCGAATAAAATAAAAGAATTTTGAAACATTTAAAATTTAGCAATCTAGAATATTTTTGATTTTTTTCAAGTTCGAATCATTTTTTTCTTAACTAAAAATAAAGCTTGAGATGCTTACTTTCAGATCCCTGAATAGAAAAACGTCGTTTTTTGTGTTTTTTTGTTGAAAAATTGAATTTTTAGTAACCAGGTAAATTTAAAAAATTTTTCCTATGCGCGAAAAAAATTCGGAAAATTGTTTGCATGTATAGATTTTCATAACAATCAATATTGTAAAAACAGAAATTCAAAAAAAAAATTTGGTGATTTGAGAATTTTTTGAAAATTTTAAAAAATGAAATTTTTTAAATTTGGTTAATTGCGCATTTTTAATGTGCAAATAACATTTATCCTTTTTATATTGTGTACATTGCATGTAAATTGCACATTAAAAATGCGCAATTAACCAAATTCAGAAAATTTCATTTTTGAAAATATTCAAAAAATTCTAAAATCAACAAAATTTTTTTTTTGATTTCCGTTTTTACAATACTGTTTGTTATCAAAAACTGTACTTGCGAAAAATTTTCAGAATTTTTTTCGTGCATAGGAAAAATTTTTTGAATTTACCAGGTTCCTTAAAATTCAATTTTTCAAAAACAACAAAAACCGACATTTTGCTATTCAAGGATCTGAAAGTAAGCATTCCAAGCTTTATTTTTAGTTAAAAAAGGGGAAAAAGGGTCGAAAATAAAAGAAAATCAAATATATTTTTGATTTTGAAAAATGATGGCTATATTTTGAATTTTTCAACATTGTTTTTATTTCATTCGAAATATTAGGAAAAATCTATCGAAAACATTTAGGTCGAAATTTTTTATATGCCATACATAAAAAGATATTTATATCCAAAATAGAGGCTCTTTGCGCAAAGTACAAAAATTTCACCCTCTCTACCACGGCGAGTTTTTCACCAAACTGATAATTTTTTTTTAAGTGCCATGTAACAGAACTATTAGATTATTAACAAATTTTTGTAAATATGAGCCCGATCGGAGAAATTCATTTTTTAGGCTGGATACACTTGAGAAATAGTGCTGGATCACTGCTATTTTTGATGAAAATTAAATTTTGTATAAATTTTCTTACCCAGCAACTCAACTTTAGTTGACATTAGCTCAATCATCAGTGAATGTGATTTTTCACGTTTTATATACTTGTCGAGAATTATTTTTTAATTTATATAAATGATTTTTAATCAAAATTTAATTTTATATAAATTTCTGTACTTAGCGGCCCCATTTTTATTGAAATTGACTTGGCGAACATAAGAAAATGTGATTTTTCATATATTTTCTATATCTTTTGAACTTTTTTAGGTAATTTTGTAAAATATGGCCACCATTATGAATCGAAGTTAACTGAGACGTATATTTTCGGAATCAGAAACCTTATTTTAACCAAATTCGATTTCTCAATCATTGATTGAGGAGTGTAAGCGACTTAATCGAAAGTTCGACTTAATCGAAAGTTCGACTTAATCGAAAGTGTAACCGACTTAATGCGTATTTAAATTTTTAGGTTGATTTCTTGGGAAAGTGGAATTCAAACTGAAAAACAATTTTTTTTTAAACCAAGGATAATTTAATAAAATAATTCAAGGAGAATTCATATAAGAATACGTACATGGTATATGCAAAAGAATTTAAGGGGAATTCAAAAAATTTAAGGAGAATTCAAAAGAATTTAAGGGAAATTCAAAAGAATTTAAAGGGAATTCAAAAGAATTTAAGGGGAATTCAAAAGAATTCAAAGAATTCAAAAGAGTTCAAAGAATTCAAAAAGATTCAAAATAATTTAGGAACAAGTGTACATCTGACTTCAGTAGTGGTTAACACCTCGAAAAGCCTTTATTTTTACATATAGTTTTTAAATTTTGCAGGGATAATTTGAAATTCAGGGACAAGTGTACACCTGACTTCAGTAGTGGTTAACCTATCGAAAAAAAACCTTTATTTTTACATATAATTTGAAATTTTTCTGATTATCTTTCTAACAACCCCTGGCTACTAAAAAGTACAAGTTTTAAACTTGCAAGAAAGTTCTTTGGAAAGTTATAAGTTAGCATTTCACACGCCGGAGAAGGTGATGGAAGTTGCTTCATTTTGAACCGAAAAAACAAGAGAAACTCGCCTCGTGAGAACTCTCGCGAAAGTTCTTTAGTGAGCAATCTTTGCTCTTCCGGGACCCCAGGAAGCTGGTACTCTACACCGATGCGAGGAACAACGGCGTAAGAACTTCCACTCAAACTTTATAAGAATTCTTTTGTAAAACGTTCGTTCACCCTCGAGAGGTGTAAAAAATTAATTCTACCTATTTAAATTTTTTTTATGAATAATTACGAAATCCAATATTTGCATTGAAATCGATAACTTGATTTATTCAAATAGGTGACACAAATACAATTAAAATTTTAATGAAATTAAATATGAAATGAAATATTATCTGAAATTTCATTAGTAAATTAAAGTAATTAACGATTTTAATTTATCATTTTTTAACGGATGCAATTATGAACTTATTTCTTCCGAAATAACACATAAAAACATAAAGTAAGATAATATTAATAATAATAAAGTTGTTTTTTTCTTGTGGCCTTAAGTCTTAAGCTTTATGGGTTTTTGAAATAAACAATGCTTATTTTCGAAACGATAATATTGTAAAATCTTTATAAATATTGGAATACAATTATTGTAGCATGCAGACGACTTTTTGTTAGGCGTTTTTTTTTATTTCAATCATATCGTATTTCTTCAATTTTTTAACAACCTCGTTCAAACTTACAGAAGTTGTGTATTTTGGTGGGTTTTACATACCCACTAATTTTGGTGATGTCATAAATTGACTGAGATATTCCATTTTTAATGTAAAAAATCATTTTTGTTACAGATAATAATTCTCGAAAGCGCATTTTTTTATAATTCCCATTTCGCCGATCTCTGGTTAATTTTTTTGGCAAGATATTTGAATTTTTTACGTTCTGTGTGCTTGGTATTTGATATTTGGATTCCCTATCGCAAATCTTGATATAAATATGTAAAAAATGTAAGCAAATTAATTTTCAACTTACCGATAATAGTGATTAAAATGAGAAGGCCGAGAATGCTGGCAGTGACTAACATGAAGACAAGGTCATGTTGTCCCTCGGTGAAATTGCCGGTGTTGGACCAGGTGACATTTTCGGTAACATTGCAGGCCTCTTCTGCAGAACCGTTCCAAAAGTTGCCTGCAGAAGCGACCAGCAGGCTTGTGTTTGGTACGGTTCCACGTGCCATTCCCCATGTCCACCAGAACCTCTCTCCTCCCATTACTGCACATCGGAAATCAATTATTTCGTTATCCAGAAGCTCCTCCTGTACCTTACGTTGCAGAATTCCAAAATTATGCCTTCATGCTAAAGTGCTTATAAACTATATACACATCAGGGTCTAAAATGTTGTGTAGAATTTACGCAGTACGGATTTTCAAGTGTGCAGTTTCAAATAAAAAAGTACACAGGGGAAAAATTTATTACTTTCCAAGCTAATTGATTTAAAAATAATAAAAAATAAAAATTCTACTTGTAGAAATGAGAATGACAACTCGTTAAAGACCAGTTGAATCTGGCTCCTAAGTAAAAATGGTCTTTACACAGTTGTCATTCTCATGTCTTTACTTACAATTAGTTTTTCAAAATTTACTATATGAGAATTAGGTATTTTAATTTTGTTTCTAAAAATAGAATTTGTAAATTTCTGAACAATGTTTTAATTATGTTCGTGTATTCTGTTGATGGGGAAAGGTTAATGGATTCATTAATATATACGAGGTGTAATAAGATGAATCGGTAATTTAACCTTCGTTATGGGTTTATAAAATTGCAAATAAACTTGATATTCTTTAAATAGCAATTTCAGTTATATCTCGTTATAAGTGCCCAGTTTTATCGAGTTGTGGGATAATTTCATAGCCCCGGATGAGGAAATTGATATTCAAATTTTTGTAGAGCTTTCTGTGCTTTTGTAACAGAATCAATTAAGCGTTGTAATAAAATATCACTCTTGATATATTTTTAAAAAATAAAAAAAATATTTTTAAAATCTTTAAAAAAAATCTTTTAAAAATCTAAACTACTATAGAATGAATAATAAGTTTTAGTCTTTAATTACAAATTCTTAATATAGCTTTTATGTAGTTATTCTCGTAGTAAAATCCGAAAGATATTGTATGCGAAAGGTGGAATCAAATATAAATCAATCCACAGAAATTGCAATCGATTAGTAAATTACAAGACGATAGAATTACAACAAGGAATCTCTCCTTTAAAACTTTCACGATGTTCTCAGGTAGTGATTGCATTTGTTCTGAGTGATTTAATTTATTCAGTAACAATTTCATCTGGTTCTAATTATCCAGTCTCGTGGAATTAAAAACTTTCTTGATTTAACTTTTCATAATAATGCTTACAAAATCAACATCAAATTAACGACAATTTATTAGAAAATTAATTAGTTCTACTGGATTTGACAATCTTACAATTGCCTTAATGTCTACTCAACATAATATAATAAATAAAGTACTCTAATTTTCAAATTTAAACATTTTAATGGAAATTTAATTTTCAGAAATAGTTTGCAGCTGTAGATTATTTCTGTAAAAGCCATAAAGCCAAAGAGATGTGGTTGTCAAATTGTCAATTTTACGAGTCATTTACATTTTAAAACGTATTCCAATCTACGATAGGACATTTATTGCTTCGCTTGTGATAAATTAGGGCCTTCGTAACCAAAACTAACTGACCAATTGAACACCTGAAGCTCAGTTTATGGCTTTCCTGCCTTGATGAAGTTTGAAACTTTACCAACAAACTTTGATCCCTTCTCTCTGAGCAATCGCTTCGATAGCCACTTAATCCGATTTGGAATATAGAAATTCCGGCTGACGAATCAATTTAGCCTGATGCTTTAGAGTTTTTTCACAATTTCAGTTAGAATTTTAATCAAAGCAGAAGTTTGGATTTAAATGAGAATTTCCAGTGTAATCTATCGCAAAAGATTTAAAAATAATAATTATATAACAATTGAAGACATGAGAATGACAAGACCATTTGAAGATGGCCCTCCAAGTATTAGTTAAAACAGGGTGTCTAGCGATTCTTCTAAAAAAAATTCCAGGACTTTTCCAGGTTTTCCAGGTCAAACAATCAATTTTACCAGGTACCATTTTTCAATTATTACCATAACCTTTGACTGCAAAAATCTTTTTTTTTTTTTGAATCTGTATAATTGGCACAATTAAATGAATAATATAAAACGTTTATTATGAGATTTATGAAATTCTTGAGTTTAGCTAACTGTATCTGCATAAGCTCAAAAAACTATTTTTTGTTTAAGGGAATACTCCCTAAAAATAATTAGTAGTTTTCTACTAACCTTTAATAAAAAACTTTTGTTAGACAATAAAAAGACTACAAATTCACTTAATAAGACTAGCTAACAATTATGCAGATTAGTGACTTTTCCCAATTTCGACTTCTTCGATCACCCGGTTTTTTTGAAAAAGCTTTCTTAAAAAAAAAAGGAATTCAATAGCGGGAGCTCGAGATATCAATGTACTTTTTACTATTTTCTTAAGAAACTTAAAAATTTTAATTCTAAATTTTAAAAATTCCCAATAATCAGTTTTTCACTAAGGTATTTTTTTATTAAGGTTTTATTTCATCATTGAAGCAAGAAATCAATCGCAGGAACTGGAGAAATTAATATACTTTTTATGTTATTAAAAAACTTAAAAATTAAACATAAAATTCAAAAAATTCCCAATTTCCAGTTTTTTGTAGCCTTTTTTTGAAAAAAGGCTTTATTTCATTACTCAAGCAAGAAAACAATCAGGGGAACTCAAAAAACTAATGCTTTTTGTATTATTTTATTAAAAAAACTTAAACATTTATATTTTAAGAATTCCCAATCTTGAGTTTTTTGATCCGGGTTTGTTTAAAAAGCTTCATTTTATCACCAAACTAAGAAATAAATTCGTGGATGTCGAGAAATTAATGTACTTTTTATTATTTTATTAAAAAACTTAAAAATTAAACTTAAAATTTTAAAAATCCCAATTTCCAGTTTATTGCAGCCTTTTTTTTTAAAAAAAAGCTTTATTTCATTACTCAAACAAGAAATCAATCTGAGGAGCTTAGGAAACTAATGCACTTTTTATTTTATTTAAAAAACTTAAAAATTAAAATTTTAAATTTTAAAAATTCTCTATTTCGAGGTTTTAGCTGCGGTGTGTTTTTAAAAGCTTTATTTTATCATTGAAACAAGAAATCAATTGGGGAACTTAAGAAAATTGTAATTTTATTTATTTGCGAAATATAATTCGTAAGCTTTAAAAAAACTTATATTACATTATAATTATACAATATCTTCTGATTTATGGAAAAATTTAATTAATCAGGGGAGGCAAATAAATAAAAGTTTATTTATATTTATTTAATATATCTTCCGCTATATAGAGAATTTTAATTAATCAGGGGGGAGGGCACATGAATTTTCATTTAATTGACCAGCAATTCGACGAAACGAAGAGACCCCGAATTTCCAGTCTCTATATATCAGAAATCAGAAGATATTGTACAATCTAATTTTTTAAAGCTTACAAATTATATAAATTATATTATACAATATCTTCCGACTTTATAGAAAAAGTCAATTATTCTGGGGA
>JBAGKK010518229.1:0-13447 GCA_037177015.1 Euceroptres primus
AGCAAAAAGTAGAGGTTTAGCCCCGCTTAATAGGCATCAAAAAGGGCTGAAATCATGCATGTGTTATAAAAAATTCATTATCCATATTCTTTAGAATTTTGGAAATTTTACATTTTTATACCCAATGAACAAGTTTTCTGATTTTATTCTACCCTAATTTTCTATTTTCTATTTTACTTTAAATTTAATAATAAATTCCAAAACTGAATTCTAGAATCCTGAGACTTTTAATTATAACTTCTAATAACCATTGTTTGAAAGTTTAACTGAAATCGCTACAAAATATTAAATTACCACTGAAGCTATTTTTATATTTCTAAAATAAAACGAAGAATAATATATATTGTTTCTTGAATATCGAGTTTCTTTATCACAGAATTTTTCTCTGGTTGATAATTTAATATTTATATAACTTTTATGAAGATGTTAAGGAAACTGAGTTGTGGAAGGGGAAATATTTTTAAGTCTTATATTAATCGATGTTGCACAAAAGTAGCAAACACTGCCAAAATGGGAGACACCCTTTTCTTAAGGCAGAAAATTTCTATGAATGTTTAGATGGTGTTTAAGATTTAAGCAGACGTCTGTTGAATGAGTAGGATAGAGAACTGGAATGTTATAAATTTCCTAAAATTGTTATCGATCAGAATAAAATGTCAATAAAAGGAGAAGGACCTCCAAATTAACAAAACTATTTTTTTATTCATTTATACCTATGAGATTTCATTTCTATTTCATCCTATTTCATTTCACTCATTCCTCTTTATTTCTAAAATTCTTGCTGAATATTTTATTTCAGAAGGGACAAGCAAAATAAATAAAGTTGATGAAAAGACAAAAATAAATTGAAAGAGCTATTTAAATCACCACTTGGAAACATTATAAAAATAAAGAAACTCGGAGAACAATCTAAACTTCTAGGGCAAATAAAAAGAGCACATCTTAGGTGGTTGGGGCACATTGAGAAGATAGCGATAGGAAGAGCTGTCAAGAAAATATTTGACAGAGAGCCAGATGAAAAAAACAACTGGCACACTGAGAAAGAAGTCTACTATCATCCAAGATTGGAATCAACTGAGAAAACCAAAATCAGCAAAACTTGAATAAATCTTTTAATTACCTTCAAATTGCTTTTAAGGAGAAATTATATTAGAAGCAACCGAATATGAATGCTTTAAATATAGGCAGCATAAAAATTTAAAAAAATTTTAAAAATCTTCACAAATTCGAGATTTAAATTAAAAATCTGTATCGAAAACCATTTTGTACCTAATGCTTCTTTAAAAATTAAAAAAATGCTGCTTTCAAATTTAAAAGCAAATTCTCCAACTTCAAATGAGTTCAGATTTAAAAGAACGTTGAACTCCATAAAAAATTTCTTCAACGTTGAAAATCAAACTGATCTCCTAATTTCAAATAAAATTTTTTTTGTTTCCTGAACTTCAGACTCAGATGCATTTATCATGTTTGTTCTCAAGTTCACAAAAGAAGTCTAGGCCACAAAATAAATAAAAGAAAATAAAATCGGGTCGCCTACTCCATTGACTCGGCTCTCAGAGTCGGTTTTACTTTTAGAAGTCGATTGCTTCGTCACTGATCCCTATTCTTAGATCATGAGCTCTTAATCACTTGCATCGAAAAGCGACAATGATGGCATTTGTGAATCGAGTAGTGCACACTTCTGCAGAGGAAGTTCTCTTACTAACAATAAGTGATGTGAAGAGTATTGCTGACGCCGAGAGAAGAAAAGAGGCCAGAGGGAGTTGCTGAAAATCAGGTTCAAAAAACGATGTCATGAGAAATGAATGTCAAGAAGGCGAGTCATTTGAGAAAATCGAAGAAATCTGCGGAAGAGAAGGAACTTCATCCTCCACCAAGAGTGATATCCCATGAATTATATTTCCCAAGATTCGGAACTAAGAAAGAAAGCACACCTCCATCGCCATTTATTATCATCGATGGGAAATTATTAAAGAGTGCGATATCCTTTTGCAAGAAGAAAAGTAACAGGAGGGTCAAATTTCCAGATAATGACTTCCTCGTCACTGCGTACTTCGAATCCATCAATCCCTGGGATTATAGTACGTTTTATCAGTTTTTGGTTTTAATTTTTAACTCCGTGATTTGTGTCTTCTTTGGTGAATAGTCCAGTTTATGAGTGTCGAAAAATTCTGATCCTTAGTATAAAATCTCTAATGGGAAAGATCACATCCAAAGGACAGTAAACTGGTTTTTAAAGTACCTGAAAATTAAAGTCAAAAATTTTTTAGTTATAAATAAAATAGAGATTAAAATGTGAAACAAACTAAATATCTAGAAAAACAAATCCAAAAAATTAAATCTAGAAAATTAAGGAACAATTTGGTTTATGTATATTTTTTTAATTATTTTAATATTTTTAATTATATTTGAAAACAGAACAAAATTGATTCTCTTGTGATTTACTGAGATTTAAACAGTTTTGTCCTCAATTTTCAAATCATCGATATTAAATTCTAAAAAATTGGTTTTTGCTCCCTTTTTGAGGAAATAATCCAAGTTCAGAAATTGGAAATTGAAGAACATCAGTTTAAATATATTCGGTTCAAAAACAGAGTTAATAAAAATAAACAATTACTTTCCTGGTTTAAAAAAATGTTTAAGATTTCCAACTGGTTCTAAATCATACGCATTAAATTAAAGGTATCTAGAATGTACGATATATCATAGATTTCATAATCGATTTTATCCTACATACCTATACAATTGATTTATGACTTTTAAATAGATATAGATTGCAAAAAAATAAAAGTTTGAAAAATGTTCACCAAAAGTCCACTGTCATATTTAAAAAATATAATATTTAATAATAATTCAGTCTGTTTAATTTGATTTGCAAATTTCCACTTTGCATATATTTAAATAAAATGTTTTTAATTGGAAATTACAAATGACTAATTTTTCTGTTTTTTACTTAACATTGTTTAATATTTATTTTATATTCCCAAATAATTACTATTATATATTTTTTTAGTTATAGACGGAAAAGAAAATTCCGAGGAAGAAGAGACTGATGAAAGTGAAGAAAGCGAAGAAAGCGTCGGGAGCGAAGGAAGTGAAGATATGAAAAGCGAAAATAGTAGCGATGGAAGCCTCTACGAAAAAGAAGAAAATCATGAAGAAATGTGAAGATCGGTTACATAAACAATAATTGCGGCATCTATTGAGTGTAATTAATTATTATCGTTCCAAAAAAAACTAAATTGATTTTTTTATATAAAAAATAAAAAAATAGGAAAATAGATTCCACTAAAAATTTCTTTAGCCATTTTCAAATTTCAAAATATTATCAAGATTCAGAAAAAAATCATTATTCTGTCAGAGAATTTTCAGAAATATAAATTTAAATTAAACTTTAATCTGGAAAATCGAAAGAATATTGTGAATTACTTTTATTAAACATCACTGTGAGCCCGACAATCTATTTTTAATATTCAACGTAGTCTAGTGGAAACAATGAATATATATTTTTTAATTCTGAATCATAATTGTTTCTTTATTAAATAAACCTCTGAAAAAATACCCTGCATTTGGTCGAATCCTAAGATATTTTCACTAGAAGAAAAACTGCTACATTCAAGATAATCCTTTTACTTTTATTAGTTTTATTCTTAAAACTCAACATATCTAACAATGGAAAAACAAAAAGATAGTGTTCGCGTTAAAAACATACAAATGAGGTTGTAGATTTCTTTTTACAAATCTCGGTATCGAACGCAAAGGCCCTTCGATCCATAATTAAGTAACACGTTAAATTGAATCTTCATCGTTTGCGTTCTGTACATGCAATATTAACGACTTCTTAAATTTCTGCAGTCACTTCAATTTATCTGTCTTATAAACACTTGGCGTAAATTGAACAGTATCTAAATGCACAATACAGAATATAATATTAAGAGAAATTCATAATTAAATAGGACCAGATCGCTCAACTTCTACGGCACTGAAAAAGTTTGGCCTCTCATGCAAAAATTAAAAATTGTACACATTTACAAGATTAAACAATAATTAATAAAATCCGCGCTGCTCGTTAGCAAAAATTATCAGATTCATAGAATCCAATTAATTAGAAATGTCGACTTAAAGCCTTAAATCGAACCAGTTTTGTTCGCACCGCAAATGGCTGATCGATTATTCTCGGCACGAGGGAAGATACTCTTCTTATTCGCTTCTCGAATGCTTAGGACTAAAGATTTTTTTTGAACATTCGATAGCAGAAGATTCTTCTTATAAATCGAATAATTACAATTGGAAAGTGGGATCGGAGTTACCTTCTTTATAACTATATAAATTCTCAACTGCAATCCCTCGACTGGTAAAACAAAATGTAACCAGTTTCCGAACTCTTCTGAATGTCGGATGTTAGTCCATAAAAATCCTCAATGGTTGAAGCGTCAATTTTCTGAAAATCAGTACAACTATTTATTTATTATTTGTGGTTGACATTTTCAGAGGATCGAAGTAAGAATTTTGATGAATAAGTGATATTTTATACTTATATAAGATAAATTCTAAGGTTTTCAGTTGAATACCCATGAAAACGATAGATAAGTTAATTTGTTTTACATATAAGTATTTTTTAAATGCAAAGAAAAAGGGAGCGGTGCAAGATTTAAAAATAGATTACGTACATCGACCATATCATCGTCGAAGAGAAGCCAAAACCCGTGACTCTTGACTATAGAAATGTAGTGTCCCCTGTTAGGACCGCTTCCGCAATGTATTACAACCGCTACTAAATCGTATAATCGATCTGGGTTAACGGCATCGTCACTCTGAGAATCAAAATTAAAATATTATTCATAGAATTCATACAAAAAGCTTAATTTTTTAAACATCCCAATTTTGTAAACATTAAAGTATTCAAATTTGAAAGCCTTTGATCTCAAAAACGACAAAAGCAATCAAATTTTTCGATCTCAAAAACGTCTTAATTAAAATTAATGTTAATAAAATTTCTTTGATAAAGGAAACTTACTGTATTAAAGAGCCTAAGTTCGAGAGGAAACACTACTCTATGAGAAACTTTAATATGCCTATTATATTGTTCAACGTATTTGAATCTCTTTAAATGCAGAGCTAGAATCATCGGAAGCTTTTTAACTCTCATTCGTTTCTGTAAAATAGGAAAACAAATTTTCTTGATTAAAAATGAAGAGCATTCAGTAGAATAATTGTTTATTGTAAATGAAGAGTGAAAAGCATAGAAAATTTTCACGTTATCGTTGTGAGTGAATCATGATACATGGAAATAGCCTCTGTTTGCAGTTGTAATCATTGGATTACCTGAGCTTCTTGGTAACTGCTGCAGTTGTCGCACTTGAATTTATTATCGCTGCAGAGAGTTTCGGTATTCGAGAAACATTTCAAACAATGTGTAATAGAGGTATTTTGATCTACATCGACTTGAAGATCAAAAAAATCCTCGTCCTTGCTAGATACAGTCTCACAATTAAGGCAGCGAGTTTCCGAAGTCAGAATCCCTTGAAATATTTCGTGAACCCAGGTTGGTTCTGGAGAAGATCCAACATCATCTGCACCTCCCTTTCCTCCCGTCGGTTTACTTTGATTTCTTTCTGCTAATAAAGCATTTTTATACTGAAATTTTGCTTTAAATTCAGAGATATTTAACAGTCAAACTTTGATTCTAATTCGAAGAGGAACTTGAATCGTGAAATACTATTGCAAACATTTTTCAGAGTAATGAATTAAAAATTTTAGTTATTAAACAATCCCAAAAATATTAACTCACCTAAAATAATTTCATTGATGTGGTTTATGAGAAAGTTGAGAAATTCATGAGCATCCTGTTGCATGTAATTGTCGAACTCCTCTGAAGGAGAGAAAAAAAATCATATATTGTAGAACAAACTATAAAAATCAGGGAATTAAGAGGTAATTTTTCTAATTTTATACCTTTCTCCTTTCTTAGCCTTGCAATAAACTTTTTAGGCGCTATTGAGCCGACTTTTTTCTTTTGCGTTGCGATACTGTAAAAAAGATCTGCCAAGCACGTCAGCAAAGTTTCTTTGGTTCTTTTATTTCTAGCTTTGTATTCTAATACTTTCTCTCTAAATGGCCGACAAAAGTATAAAGCTTGTAAAACAGAATTACTGTAACAGGTGTTTCCAAACTGCAAGAAAAATATCGTTTACAATATAATGTTTAATTTGGTTAAGTATTCTAAATACGCAACTTTTAATTTAAAAATAAATACACAGGTTTTTTATTACATATTTCAGTTCTGCTATTAACAAAAATTTTTGTATGAGATACTTACATTGACCAAACCAAAGTAGTGTTCATTTGGCGGAAATTGATCAGATCCGATGTCTCTTTCTAATTGTGATATATTTGCACCCTGAAATTAAATTTCGTTTAAAATTAAAATATAATTAGTATTTGCAAATAATGTTACATTAATTAATTCAAGAGATATTTATTTAACGTGATTTAAAATTGATGCAACCGAATTGAGCAAACTAATTATCCCCTCATAAATTTTATCATTAGCAACTTGGATTGCTAAAATTACGAACTAAATTAACATTAAAATTTACATCCTCAAAATCCAAGTTACTGATGGAAATCTACAAAAAACAGCAATCTTTCAAGTGAAAGTATTTTTTCGTTGGCTCCAAAAATCTCAGGCAATATTTCTGCGTTTACTAAGTAAATAATAACCGAGTGAATCTAATTATAAAATGCGTGTCATTTCAATTCCAAGTAAATTAAACTCTTTACGTAACATTTCTATTAATTTCAAAGTGTAAATAAAACTGAAATTTAAAATATTAAAAAGTGAGTAAATCGTTAGAGGAATCATGCAATAAACGTTCATCATTGAGGTTAAGTTATAACGCAATCGTAAATAATTTTTTAGGACAACTTACCATTGTACGATTTATTAATCGCAGCAGGAAGAAGTCAGCAGGTGGATAATCAACATTGCAACTGAAAAGAGTTTCATCCTATCACTGAAAATGATAACTGAAAAGCACCCTCAAAAACTCTTTGTTTAAGGGTTTAAGTGGATATCGTACTTCGGCATTTTTCACTACTTTTGAAGAAAAATAATAATCGACAGATTAAACGAAAAAATCTGGTTAATTCATGCGATTACGAATTCGCAATTAAAAACGTGACAACGGCATCTCAACATTTAAGGCGCGACCATAGTATATGTACTCGGCGATTTTTTGAGATAACGAATAGATAACGAGACTAAGCTATGTATACATTTCAGTCTAGATAAAGATACAGTCGGACCTCCACCATGTCATAATTACGGGGGAGTTATTACTTGATGCTGGTAGTCCGGAGGGGTAATTGGAAGTTGCGCAGCAGGCATTTGCGCACACACATATGTATCCATGTGTAGGTGTAAACTATCTGCGCAAACGCCTTCTCGAGAGTAGGCGCAAACGATCGAGACTAGTAGCGGGGAATATGACATGGTGGAAGTTTACATATTGGAGGTCTGACTGTACAATGCTAAGTGGTGTAAAGTCGGATCTCCACCATTTCATATTCCCCGCAACCAGTCTTGATCGTTTGCCCCTACTCTCCAGAAGGCGTTTGCGCAGATAGTTTGCACCCACACATGGATACATACGTGTGTGTGCAAATTCCTACTGCGCAACTTCCATTTTCCCCTCCGAGCTACCACCATCAAGTAATAACTCCCCCTAAATCATTACATGGTAGAGGTCCGACTGTATAATACGTTTTTGACGTAATATACGTCGAAAACCGTAGAAAACTCAGTAAGTTACGTTTCCAAGATGGCGAGACTATTGACATTGAACTATAACCTCACTTTTTCAACAGATTTGTTCTTTTGATTGCATTTCTTGCTATTATAACTGAATAAAAGTAAACCTTATGCCTTGAACAATTTAAAAAAACTAACATTAAACTGTAAAATGATTTTTTTTTATTTGTTAACTTTTTAGGTAGGGGTAAATGCGGTAAATCCTGATCTACGTAAAAAACAAAGTACATAAAGTAAATAAGACAACAAAGACGAACTAATTATTTTCTTTGGTCACAAATAGACTTTCTTTAAATTAACAATTTGTTTTGAAAATATTTTAGTGTTGTTATCATAACAAAATTTAAGTTAGGTTATGTGAATACGCTGTATGGCGCATGCGTTGCGTATGCGCCCTGCACATTTTCATTTGACGTAATATACGTCGTGTTTGCGTAGAAAACGAGCGACGTAATATACGTAGTAATATACGCGTAAAAAACCACTTATATTACGTGACGTATTATACTTCCCAACCCTGGACGTCACCTTCACTCTCCATCTCTACTGTCATCTGCTGAGAACTTTTGTATAGGGAGAAAAAATGCATAGTTTTTGAAATGTCCCGGACTCAAAAAATGCATGGTTGTTGAAATATCCCGGACTCATTTTGAAGTAGTTGCAAAATTACAATATAAATGTTAAAAAATTTAATTAAGAATTTCATGATTTGAAAATTAGCGCCAAAATGACGACGGTGGTGCTCAGGTTTAATGTTAAATAGGATAAAACACAAAGACTTGAGATGTTTGGCAAAAATAGGTTAAAACTGGTTTTTTCCCATAATTTACAAATTTAATCAGAGATTTAATTAAAGTAGAGTAAAATTTCGGTAGATTGTACATTTTAATGTTTATCCTTTTCATATAAAATTTTGAAATAATTTAAATAAGAAGTGAACGAAATGAGGGAAATGAATATACGTGGTGGACGTGTGGTAAAAATGCAATCATTTTTGCAATGAATGCAATTAAATCCTTGAGAAGTTCTGATTGGTTGATCAGTAGAGTGGTGCATCCGAGTTCCGTTCGACGTCGAGAAGGAATTTACGAAATTTACCCTGCTTTCAATTTACAGTCGGATCTGTACCATTTCAAGTTTCCCGCAAGCAGTCTTAATCGTTTGCTCCTACCCTCAAGAAGGCGTTTGCGCAGGTAGTTTACAAGTATACATGTGTACATACGTGTATGCGCAAATGCCTACTGCACAACTTCAATTTCCCCTCCGAGCTATCTGTATCATTTTAACATTCCCCCCGAAATCTTGAAATGTTACAGATCCGACTGTACTGGCTAACACAAAGAAAAGAACCGCCGGCCTCCTGTGATTTCGTGCATTGTCGGTAAATCTATATCTTTTTTCCAGGAAGTTATTCGTCGATTACGTAAAATTTTTTCATTCAGTGTGCTCGTTCAAGTGCCTAAGTGAAGCCGTAGTTAAATAAAAATCCTCATAACGGGATATCGAAAAAGCTGCGCGTGCGTTGCGTTTGCCCCCCGGATAACGAACAGCGGCATTTTACATGGCGTCGTGTGTAATAAATGCGTAGGCTTTTCACTTTACTCGATCAAATTGCAGCAGTAATTCACGATTTCAAGGCGAACCCTGACCATAGTCGATCATTTGATTATGCTGTGACTTCTTGTGCTTGAAGAGAGAAGCCGGCTTGAATTTTACTGAAGAGGGAATAATAACCAAGGTACGGACCTATTCTTTTGCCGCATCTAGGTGAAGAGCCTTGCAGTTTCACATATTGTACGTTTTTGTTGGTCGAGTGAAAAAAGCGCGGAGAATAAAGATAACAAGTTTCTAAAGTTTTTTAAGCTACACCGTAGTCGTACTATGGGTAGAACGCCGAAGAAGGCGGCCCCTGGAGGCGATGAGAGAGATATCCACGTTCGGAGGTTAAAAGCGACGAGCGTACCTTCCAATTCGAGCGTGGACAGAGAGAGTGGGTCCGAGATACCGACCAGGTTTGTAAATCAATCAGTCCGATGAGTCTGTTCGTAAAAAGCCTAAAAAGCTCTACCATAGTTTCTCAGTTCTTCTCTTGCTCAACTTGAATCTACTGCATCTTCTGCGAGAAAAGTTAATTGAGTTAATTGATTCATTATATCGAAGTGATTTCGAGACTGCATGTACGGTTGCTCCAAAAAGATTTCGTCTCTTCTTTCGTGGTGTTGAGAAATTTATATCCAATTTGGTGACGTTTGTGTATTTTTTATAATTTAACTCGTTTAGTTTTGTGGGTTTCATATTTCTTTAGTTTTTGTTGCGATAAGTGGAGATGCGTTCAAAGAGAACAGTGACAATGATACTGAGATTTGGAATTTTTATCTGGATCAGTTTGCTTTCCCAAATTGTTTTATAAGGAATTTATAAAGAAATGTATATATTTTTACTTTCAAGAATCTTCCAAGAATGTGGAAGATCTTTCAAGCTAGGATCTTCTTGAAAGGAGTCTTTCAGTATCAAACCGAATTTATTTTCTGCTTAGGCTAAGACTGACTCACTGACTGAAATCTGAAAATAATATGAAAAAACTTTATTTTCAATATTTTTTGCTCTAATGTAGAATCGACAATTGATTTGCAAAATAATAAATCAAGTTGACTCATACGCATACAATATGAGTGCATTGAACAATAATCATAAGCTTCTGTGATAATTCATGCTTAGATATGAATAATCCAATGAGAGATTGGATATCCTTTCAATCGTAGATTATGTACATTGTACAAGGTTTCATTATTGTACGTTGAAAGATTGAAGATAAAATTGTTATCTTAAAATAACAGTTTTTAGGAATTTGATCATATGTATTTATTTAGTTAATTAGGAAGTACCTTACATTGCAAAGAATTGAACGAAGAAATAACTCTAGCCGTTCAATTTTGGATTTGTCAAGAAGGAAAATTAATTTTCATGTAAAAGAGAACTTTATTTACGCAAATTACAAAAATATGCAAGAACAAGAAATTTTGGCCCAGCTTTTTTGTACCTTTTTGACGTAAAGCCTCTCATCACCTCCAGTAATAATCGTCTGTGGATTTTAAACTCGGGACTGCACTACGTTTCAAATTGTCAAATTGAAAGTTGTAATAAGTTTCAGATTATCATTAGTTATTAGTTTCAAATTTTACATAATTAAAAATATTATTTCTGTTTGTTTTAGACAAAAACTGGGTGGAGTTGAAAAAGGGACATCAATTCTCTCGAAAAAGGAATTCAAAGTAAGTCGATTTTATTCCAAATTCTTTTCGACTTAAATTTAAATTTGGTATTTCACAATTAGAAGTTTAAAATTGTTAATTTCTTTAAAATTTGTAATACTATTTATTAAAGCAGACAGAAAATCTAATTTTTATTTTAAAAAGTCACCATTTTATTATTTGCTTAGAGCAAGCTGCCAGCACCAAAAGGCGGAACTCGGCCCTTGCCAATTGCAAAACAGTTTAAAAAACTAGCTACTTCCGGCAAAGTTGCAAAAACCCAAATACCCAAAATGCAGTCCGAGACGGAAGAGGTCACAGTAAAGTCAAAATCCACAAAAGGAGACCTCAAGTCTAAAACCAAGTCCAACGAACCAGAGATTGTTGATCTCGATGCACCAGAAACTCCTCAGGATCAAAAATCTTCGGATGCACCTGCCAATCAAGAGGACTCGTCAAATTCCAAATCGACCGAAAACGGTGTCAGGGATGAAGAGAGAAATGGACAACACGAAAATGGCGATTCACAACTGACAGTGGAATCTGAACCTTCTCAAAACGGAAAACATGAAGAGGAGACAGTACAAATTACCCTTCAGGAAGAATCTAAGGATGAAAACCAAGACGACAAACTCGAAAAGGAAGATCAACAGAGCGAATCTCACACAGATACCGAAAGCAACGTAGTTGAGTCCACAACTTCAGAAATATCCGAGATATCTGAACTACCATCCGAACCAAAGGAAAAGGAAAAATTGAACGAAGCTGCAACTCTCGAAACGCCCTGCGTGTCATACAACAGTTCCATCACGTTAAAGAGCGTTCAAATTAAACTCAACGATTGTTTGAAGGACAACTCGAAGTCTGCGGAAGAGAATAACGAACAAGGTGGCGAACCTTTGTATAAAGATCTTTCATTCGGAAAAACTTTAAGAACCATTTCCGGACGACGTTCGCTGAGTCGTCTGCGTCACGTGACTCTTCGAGAACACAATCGACTTTCTCCAAATAACTCGCTCTTCGTTAATACTTCCTCCATGTCTCAAGATGAAGATTTAAAAATCCTTCGTCATCGTGCCGGACTTTCTGATACCATCTCGAGCAACGGAACTCCTTCAGAGAGAAAGAGGAAATTATATCCTGAGGAATCGAACCCCTTGAAGAAACAAAAAGCAGAATCTGAGAGCAGTTTTCTCAACGCTTCCTTTGAATTGCTGAAAAGTTTCCGTAGGCCGGTCCAAGTTTCCACGCCTAATGTGGGCATCTACAAGTTCCAGTCAGATAAGCTGAATCTTGCTGGAAAGGAAAGTTCCAACGTGGAAATCAAGACGGATGAAACTCCGAATGTCAACAAGTGGTGCGCTATAATGTAAATCAGAGATAAATTGTTGTCGATTAATTACCAAACTTCAATCGAATTTGTACGATTTTCGTGAAGGGGTATTTAATATTGTCAGTAGATTTGTCCCTTTTTTATTTTAAAGACATATCGCAGGTTTAAAATAGAGAATTGAATACCAGGAAATTCAGTGTTATACAATTGGTACCACCGAGGAATTTTGAATTCGTTTATCGAAGTGGTGTCGATAATCACGTTTTGTGATTCATTTTACTTTTAGGATTTTTTCCAGTATCTATAAATACTAACTCCGTGTTTACGATAAGCTCGTAAGCAGTCTGTAATAATACCTTCTGTAAAGGTATTACACTAAAAACATAGATATATTTTTACCAAATCATACAATGTTAAAGTAAAATTGTTTATAATTTTCGATAGTATCATCCTGATGCCTTATGTTAGATCAGTACCGAGGCTCATCAGTATCGTTTGAGGTTTGAATGAATTTGTTAACCTCCGTTCTAAACGAGTAGGATTCTAAAATATTTAGTTTCCTTATTTGAAAACTTCTTAGATATTAAATGAACCATTTTTAAATCGTCAAAAATTCAGAGCATTTTAAGCAGAGCATTCAGAACAGATTTTAAAGCATCTTAATTTTAATCAAATCGAAATTTATAGAATCCTATTCGAACAGAAAATAACTATAAGTTCCGTTCTCTGTTGAGAAGTATATTTAAGATGCGTAGAAGAATACTAAAAAGCATACGCAGCATATTTTTTCTAAGAAGGGATTATATTAAATTAAGCAAATCAACAGTATATTTCGTGAAACTTGAAATTCAATCTTCTTGTTTTATTATCAACGATCTCTTTCGTTTTGTATCATTTTCTAGTACAAAGTATCAAAATGGGAAGTCCTTTTGTGCCTATGCGCTCATGCAAATACAAATAAGAACCCAAATTTAATTACACTCATTACTGGATCGACAGCACGGCTCGGGGGTAGAGTGTTCTCGATCCAATTCAGGACCGCGTATATAG
>JBAGKK010518240.1:0-13446 GCA_037177015.1 Euceroptres primus
GGTCGAGGCTAAGGCTGTCATAAAACTGTGACCAGGTATAGAGGATTAAAATTTTGAAAAAAACATTTTTGCAGTTTCGCAATTAGCAAACTAATAGTTAACAAACCACAATCTACGTATTTTCACGATTACAAATATGTAAAATTTTCCTTAAAATGTTATAAAATACAGTTCTTCGGTGTGTCAAAATCGGTACATAATGAAATTTCCTTCCCAAGAACTTTGGTATTTTAACCAAAACAAGACTCGTCTTGAGACAAGTTTCTTCGTCTTGAGACAAAGTAAAACCTCTTATGACCATAAAGGTAAGACGATGTGTTATGTCTCGTCTCAGTTTTGAGACGCAGCTAGACATCGCCGTCTTGAAGTAGAACTGAAGACGAATCAAGTCGAAGAATCTTTACTCGGGTAGCCATTGCTTTATAGCAGAGTTCGTGGAAAGGGTCCTCGCCTGGGTCTTGGTCGGGGCTAAGGCTATCATAAAGCAGTGATCAGGTATAGAGGATTAAAATATGAAGAAAAAAATTTGCAGTTTTGCTATTAACAAATTGATAGTTAAAAATTCACAATCTACGTATTTTCACGATTACAAATGTATAAAATTTTCCTTAAAATGTTGTAAAATACAGTTTTTCGGTGCGTCAAAATCGGCAGATAATAAAATTTCCTTCCCAAGACCTTTGGTATTTTAACAAAGCCAAGGCTCGTCTTGAGACAAGTTCCGTCGTCTTGAGACAAGTTTCTTCGTCTTGAGACAAGTAAAACCTCTTGTGACCATAAAGGTAAGACGATGTGTTATGTCTTGTCTCAGTTTTGAGACGCAGGACATCGCCGTCTTGAAGTCGAAGCATTTTTACTCGCGCTACTTTCGGACCATTCTTTAACGTTCCCTTTTCCTAGTATCTTTAAAACTTCGTGAAGTTCTGATTTGAAACTTGTGTATTTTGCCTCCTTCTAATAGAAAAACGTCATGTCGTACTTTAAAATTGTAAGGACTAGCTTTTCTTATCATAATTCCATTTTGATTTTTCTTTGGCGAGTACTAAATTTTGTCTGGCTGTGTTACGCATTTCATATAGAAGTTTTGTTAAATATTTTCAATATTCAATATTCAATATTCAATTTTGTTAAATACTGGCCGTAAGTTTCTAATTTTTCATTTCCCAAGGGTAGTTCACTTGAAGGTAAACGTGTGTTTTACCAAAAAATAATTCATATGGTGTACATTTGATTCCTTCGTGTACGCTAGTATTGTATGAAAATGTAGCGAGTTCTAACCAGTCGTCCCATTCTGAATTTTTACTTACAAATTGTTTTAAATATTTTCCTAGAACGAGATGTGATCTTTCAAGGGACCCGTTTGACTGGAAATGAAAAGCTTTAAATTTAATTTTAATTTAATTTATTTATATATATATATATAATTTTAATTTAATTTAAATTAAATTTAAACTTTAAAAGTTTTAAATTGTATAATGAGAAATAGTACTCCGCGAGAGGACACGAATAAACAAATAAATTTCTTAACAAATATATCTGCTATTGTACTTGCTTGATGGTTTTGAAAAGCTATTTCTAGGGAATATTTTGTGAAATTATCTTGTATTATGAGAATATATTCATTTCCTAATTTTGTCTGTGATAAACATCCGGTTCTTTGTTTTGACTCGAACTAATTTTTTAAGTTGACATTATAGACATACTTGTATATATTTTTGAATTTATGTCTTCATATTTTCCCAAAAATATTTCTGACGTATTCGACAGTAGGTTTTAGTCACATCTTTGTGACCTCCTATTGCAGAAGGTCGTAAAGAAAATATTGATAATTTAATGGTATTGAGGGTTTCTGATAAATTTTCTCTTGCATTCTCTTCTGTAGGAACGGCTATGTGGTATTGATTTATCTTTTTATTGCATATGACTATATTTTTTCTTATTAGAGGATATTCGGTGCGAGAAACTCCTTATGGAGGGGGAAAAATTTCTTCTTCTTTTGATTTTTGAATAATTTCTAATTTTAATTCTTCATAGGCTTGATCTGGAATACTTTCATTTTATGAGAACTCTTCTAAAATTTGTTTATCTTCGTTTGAACTTTCTTCTTCAGTTGATAGGAATTCGTAATTTTAATTTTCGTTTTCTTGAATTTGTTTACTTTTCTTCGAGTAATTTTTATTTTTGGAATTTTCTTGAATATACTCTGGGTCATACGTAATATCTTCTTCTGATTCCGACTTATTGTATGATTTCTGATTTCTTCTTTTTCTCTGAAGTTGATTCGTGACTTGTTGATTTATTTCTTTTTTGGGTCTGCCTCGTTTTCTCTTCAATCGAGGAGACATTACTTCTTTTTTTTTATTGGAGGTCTTTTTTGGTCTACCTCGTTTTTTCTTTACCTGACATTTTTCTGATTTCTGGTTTTTTTCTGATTTCTTTTCTGGAATCTGATTCAATAATTTCTTCGGCTTGATTTATGTGATTTCTGAGGTTTCATTGAGTTTCTTGCTCCTTAGCAATATCTTGTTTTTTCATTTGTCCACATCTCATCAAGGCGTTCCAATTTAACATGGAATTATCTAAATTGGAATTATCAAAATCATTTGAGGTTGATTCTTTGAGTTTTGTATAAATTTATTTATTTCACTTCTAAGATTTCTGACGAGATCCAATATCTGATTGAATTACGGGATTAGTTTTATCATTGCTTACAGAGTTCTTGATATGATTTAAACAGACTATGTGATTTATTTCTCCTAGAGTTTGTATTTCTTCATCTTTAAGTTTATTTTCAGAGTCAGTTAAGATTGAGTAATTGTATTTTGAATATTTGTCTCTTCGATTTTTATGGGCCTTGTTGAGTCTGGATTTTCTGAGTTCTCAATCGGGTTCCTAGACAAGAAGTCAGCATTAACATTCGTCTTACCTACTTTACATACGTCGTCAAAGTCGTATTCGGTTAATTTTAGTTTCCATTTGGTTACTAGAGAACAGGGATCTTTCGAAATTCTGTAGCCACACGATTGGTTTGTGATCTGTTACTAAAGTAAATTTTCTCCTATAAAAATAAGGGCGAAAATGTTGTACACAATAGATAAATTGCTAATGCTTCTTTTTCGTAAGTATCGTATTTTCTTTCGTTGTCATTGAGGGATCACCAACTGTAGGCTACAGGCTGGCCTTTTCCTATTTTTCCCTATGATAGTATTCCTTCTACTGCATAGCCTGAAGCATCCGTGGTTAATATAAAGGGTTGAGAAAAGTCCGGACGTCGTAAAAGAGGTTCCTCACAAAGCTTATCTTTTAAAGTGTCAAATGCTTCATGTTGTCTTTTTGTCCATACAAATGGTGTGTCTTTTTTTAGTAGTTAATTTAAAGGACCTGCGATTTTTGAAAATAAAACAATGAACCGACGATAATACCCGGCTAATCCTAAAAACTGCTTTATGTTTTTCAGATTTTTTGGAATAGGAAATCTCTTAACTGCTTCTAATTTCTTGGGGTCGGGTCTTACCCCATTTTTATCAACAATGTGACCCAAAGAACACACTTCTGGTCTCAGTAATTGGCATCTGCCAGGTCGAAGTTTCAAATTAGTTGCACGTAAGCGGCGATCCACTAGCTTGCAAAATTTTTTCTCGTGTTCGAGGGAGTTTGCATAGATGACAATGTCTCATCTAGGTAAACAAATAGTTCTGATCCTTGGAGTCCTAGTCATACCTGATCGCTTCATCTTTGAAAAGTCATTGGAGAATTTTTTAATGCGAACGGCATATGGTCAAATTCGTAGTGACCGTACGGGGTAGAAAATGCGGTTTTGTATGCGTCTCAGGGGTCCATTTTTATTTGGTCAAACCCATACGCCAAGTCAAATACGGAAAAATATTGAGCATTCGATAATTATTCTAAAACATCAATTATATTCGGTAATGGATCAAAATCGCCTATTGTTTTTTCGTTTAATTTACAAAAATCTAACACCATTCTCCATTTCCGATTTCCGTGCGAATCTAATTTCTTCGGAACTATCCACACTGGAGTGTTATATGGAGACATGGAGGGTTTTATTATTTTATTTTTTTAAAAGTTCATTGACTTGGCGTGTTATCTCTTCTTTGTGTGTGGGGGAAATCGGTACAGTCGTGCTGAGAGGGACTCGTCGTCCATAGTGTCTATTTTATGCTCAAGAACGTCTAAGCATCTAGCTTCGTTGCGTTTAAATACTCTCCTGGGATGTGAAACTGATATGCGTATTTTGTTACTAATTGTATAACATGATTTAATTGTTCTTTATTTAAATGATCTAACCGGAGTAATTTCTTTATTTCTTCAATTCTTTCATTTCCAGTGATATTCAAAAATCTACAAATTTGATCAATGTTGTATTATCTAAATTTAAAAAGTCATCTAGTAATTGATTTGTAGGATCTACGGAATTAATTTTAGATTGTTGCGATAAATTTAATTGTTGTTTATTGTCAATTATTGTTGTTGTTTCTTCCTGAATGTCAAAATCTTATTTTACTTTAGGTATTGGTATGTGCATAGATTGTGAACATGTTTTAGCTATTTTTAAATATGCACAACAATTGCTCTTTGATACTATTGCACTTCCTAATAAAAGCCCGTTTCTGACTGTTAATTGTGGTACACATCCCATGGTCTTGTCTTTGTGTGTAACGTGTACATAAATGTCTGATATAGATCTAGCAGGGACAGTAATGTAGTCTTAAGATTCAAATGGAAAATGCTGTTTCTTTTAGTGATCAGCCTTTCGTTCGTGCGGCTAACCGAGTAAACGATCAAGCGGTTAAACGGTTAACCGTTTGATCGTTTACTCGTTCGATTAATCGGTTATCCGACGAATAACTTTTAACTGCACGAACGATCAAGACGATTAACCGAACGAAAGACGGTTGACAGAGCGAACTTCAAAATCGCGAAATTAGTAGGAGCAGGAAATGCAAAGAAGTTCAAATTTCTTAACTATCTTAGAGATAAAAACCTATGTCTGAGAAAAGACAAGTTTCAAGGATTTCCTAATATCTTAACATTAACTATTGATGGAAACTACCTCCCTGAGAACCTGGAGGAAGATTTACTGCAATATTTACGTCAATTCATGAAGCTTTTCTTAAAAAATAACATACGCAAATCAATTCCTAAGAACTTTTTTCAATATGTGCCCAATCTGATAAGTCTTGAATTAAGTAACAATAAGATCCAGATAATTGAATTCAAAAATCTTAAAAATTTGAAAATACTGACTTTGTGGACTAAAGATTTAATAGAGTTTAATAGTAACACGTTTGCTAATTTGGTTTCGTTGGAAACTATTAATTTTAACAACAGCAATTTGACGACGCTGTTACAGGATATATTTGACACACTGGATCAAATACAAGTTAACAGTTTATCAGGAAGCAAATTTGAAACATTATCAAAGGATTTGTTTAACAAAAAAAGTAAAAAGTTGCATTCATTACTACTTGACAACTGTAAACTGGAAAGTCTTCCAGAGGATCTTGTAATGTGGCAGTTTTCAACTGCACGTTCTGCAAACGGCTCTTCTCTTTTTCGGAGTCACCCTGTAGAAATAAAGGCTTGACAAGAAGCACGTTTCGTCTTAAGTCAAAAGAAATTCAGAATAGGAATTCATTTCAGAATCAAGCTAGGGTTTTCAGATAATGATCAGATCTCGGAGGGCAAATCAAGTTTAATCGAAGATTAATAAACATTTTATTTTATTATTTTTGGTTTAACCGAGGGATAATGTTCGTCCGGGGAGTTGCGAAGCCTTTTGAGAGGTAGAGAGAAGAAGAACATCATCCAAATTTCCAGCTGCAGCCAATCAATTAGCATCTAGATGCGGTCATGAGTACAGTTGCCAAACTGCACAATGAGGGCGACAAGCGGATGGCATTCCCGCGCAAGTCGAAAACTCATGGCCACAGGAGTTTGAAGCGCACCGAAGATCGACTACAGGACATCCGGCGACATCTAACGACTCCGTATCTTAACTAAAAAGAGCGGGTATGCTAATGTAAAGAGCGGGGCAGCGATGCTGTGAGATCTACTTGTATCACTCCGCGATCGTCGCGAAGACTCTGTAATCACGGTTCTGCGCCGAAATAAATGTGGAGCGACGATGTACGTCGGTCCACGAGCCTGAGGCCCAGGTCTTCCTCCTTCTTTCTTTTTGAACATTTCTCGAGTAAATTTGAGTTCCGTTTTAGCGGATCACTCTGAATTCCCGTATGAGTAAAATCTTGTTTGAGTTCCGCGGAGCAGAAGTTATTATTTTTCGGCAAAGATTTTTCTGGTTTTTCATGAGCGGCCGACCTAGTAGCCGAGCGCCGTTTTTTTCTTTATTTACTTGATTTACCTTAGGTTAGTTTCTGTTGCTTCAAGGGCGGTTTCGTATTGTGAATTCGAGTTTTAGTCGGTAGCTAGATTTAAGCGGCCGCCCTGTTTATTCTTTTCGAGAATCTTATTTTTCTTAAGTAAATAGAGCGGCGTCGCATTGTTGAATAGAGCGGCAATCTGCCATTGTTAAATAGAGCGGATTCAGATTTCGAGCGGCTTCCCTGCTAACCTTTTTATATAAATTTAAGATGAGTAATTTAGATATATTTTTTAGGCTAGGGTCACGTTATTTGAGCGGACCATATAGATTCCGAGTGGCCTCACGGCAAATATTTATTATTTGATTTAAATTATATAGAATCACCCTTATTTCTGAATAAATGTTTTTATATTGTTTTTTATAAAAAGTGGTATCTATTTAAAAGTGGACGAAAATTAAACCCTCTCTCTCCTGTCTATGCATGCATAAGATTTTCAGGTTTCCCTTTTGACCCATGCCACTCTCCAGGAAAGCTGAGCTAGAATAAAGGAAAAATAGCGTTCAAGTCGTAGGTTAAGTTCCTTTTCAGGGCGGTGGGCAGTTTCCCACAGAGGAATTCTCACCTGGCGTCGGCCCCGGCCGGAAGACAGTAACAAGATAGAAGATCTAGCCGACAATCTTTTCAATTCGTGTAAAAATCTGATTTAATTAAACTTGTCTCACAACAGAATCACGAACATTTTTAGGTAAATTTATAATCAGTTGATTTGCCAAACTCTTCTAAATTTTTGAGTATGAAAACATTTCAATTTGATTTCTTAAACTCTACCTATTATGTTCAAACTTTATTTACTTTTTTCAGCTCACTATTCAGGGGTGTGGAGTCGTTGCAAAACTTGGAAATGAATTCAGAGTAACAAACATTGGGGAAGATTCGTTTACAGATTTGGTAAACGTAAACAGTATATGTCTCTCACACAACAATATAACGGATTTAAAAATCACAAGAGCTGCTTATGGTGAAACATCTGTATTTTATAACTGCAATAGTCTGAAAATACTGAATCTATCCTTCAATAGAATTCCATTGATATAAGGGATTGGATTAGGAAACCCTTTCTTAGTCTTCAATATCTGAACCTTTGTCATAACGTAATAAGTATGATAACGGTAAGTTATATTATATTTCATAACCTTTTAGAACTGTAAGGTTCTACCTCTGATTTTGAGAAATTTAAATGAGAGTCTGTTGAAAATTGGGTAAAGTAAGTGCACTGATCTCCGAAAACGTATCAGTGGACAGACAGTCCTGTATATTTCATAACAGGACCATAAATGTGAAAAGTAATGTGTCATTCGAAGTCTGCACATTTTTCAGCATTAGGCGAAAAAAAAAGAAATACTCGGTCGTTCTGTTCATTTAAAATTTTTCATAGTTGGTCAACATGAATATGGTAGAAAATATTTATTGCTGCCTCGAGCTCAGTCCGTCTTTCACAAACTATACGCACAACGGAAGCCCCTAATTTGTATTTGTCTTATTTACAGAAAAATGACTTCTACTTTGAACACTCGCAGGACTTTACGATGAATTTATCAGACAATAATATAACGCACTTTGAACAACGTTTCCAAGACATAATTCGTGTCACTGTCACTACAATCCTATTGCATGCGTCTGTCTTCTGTATAATTTTGTATGCTATTTGAATAAAAACTGGACCGTCAATTAAACCGAAGATTAATAATAGAACTAGGATCTCTGAAATACTCTAGTTCAAACGGACACCAGGGTACTACTAAGGGTTTCGAACGGATTCGAGTTCGAACCGAGCCATCAAATTTTCTAAAGGGTACGGTTCGAACCAGACCATTTTGAAAATTTTAAGGGTTCGATTCGGACCGGATCCTTAAAATTTTCAAAACGGTACGGTTCCAACCGGGCCGTTTAAAAAAGTTTAAAGGTTCGGACCATAAAAATATTCTGTAAATATTATTGGTTTGATGGGTTCGGTGTTCGGTTTCTAAAGGGTTTGGTTCGAACCTGACCGTTTAGAAAATTTTAAGATTCCGGTCAGAACTCAAAGATTCGATTCGAATCGGACCCTTACGAAACTTATAAGTGAATCGGAACCTTAAAAAATAGGGGTCCAGATCCCTGTTTTTTTAACTCTTAAACTACAAGGGATACGTTAGAAAAACAGCATTTCCCCCTTCAAGCCAGGGATCCGAACGAAACTTTCGTTCCATTTCGTTACAGGCAGTTAACCAAAATAATTTTGGTTCATTCATTAATGTAACATCAGGTATCATCTAATTTTATCTAAATCTTAAGATAGCAAACTACAGTTCAGTAAAAGATAATTTTTTTCTATGAGTAACGAAATGGAATGAAAGTTTCGTTCGGATCCTTACTTCAAGTACTTTGTACAGTGACGTAATATACGAAAAAGTGTAACTTGTTCTGTTTAAAAAGTCTGAGAAAAGTACCGATTTACTTGTTCCTTTATTTCTTTCTGAAAATTATGTAAGTAATTGCAAAGCACGAATACAATTTGTCACTAATTCTCACGAAACGGTGATTTAAAAAAAGCATTTTCATTTAGAATTGCAGGAAACTTTTAATTTAATTATAAATACAACTGCGATTCAGTAGCATGTGATTCACAAGCACATTGATTATTTTTACTACTTGTTCACAGATTAAAGCATCGGAAATGTAATGAACAATGTATTTTCACGTATTATTCAGTTTCGTCTTCTCCACGTAAATTTGGCTTTCCGATTCGGACCATGAGTTGGGAGTGCCGTCTTCGTCGAGGAATGAGCATATGAACACGACGGTTTTGTACAGTACGGATGATATGTACACTTTTCAGATGGGTGTGAAAATACACATCCTACTTTCGTACATGCTAATCCAAATTTGCATTTTGGATGAAGATATGTACAATTCTCACCAAATTTACAAGCAGGAAATGCACTGAAAAGTAAAAAAGAATACATTGTGACGACTAAAATTGGTAAAAATTTCATCCAATTGGAGAAGAAAGAATAGTACTTTCGAGTAGATAGGTAAATTACTGTTGAGAGTCTAAATAAATATAAAAAATCAGAAATTAACCTGCAAGGAACGCCTGGATGATAGTACGCGCACTTTTTTCCTGACGTACAGTTTGGCCAGTATCGACATTTTTTATCTGATTCCGCTCTGATAGACACTGACACAGAATCTATTGCGAATTTTTCAGCAGCATCTAAAAAGAAATATAATTTCATTACATTAAAGTCTGTGCGTCTTAGGTCAGTAGTAACGGCATATTGTGACGTTATAAAATTAATCACGCACAAATTTTTAGACCTCGTATACCTTTCCATCTTCCTGTCCATTCTTTGTTTCGTCTTCCTCCCTTTCTAAACCATATGATCTTTGTTTTATCTATATTTAGCCGTTTTCCTATCCAAGTATTTTTATTACCCTGTGATCAAACCCGTTATTCCTTCTTCATCTTCTACCCTTTAACACTATATCGTCCGCGTACGCCAGTGTTTTTCTCTATAAAAACCACCCCCTCTTCAGAGGGTTAAATTAGGAATTGTAAATTAGGGTGGTCCAAAAAACGCTTTTCGAGTTACAGGGCAAGACACCCTCCCCCCAAAGTTTCCATTTTCGGAGAAAAAAAATCCGTAATTTTTTTTTTAAATTCGAATATTAACACGTGCCACCGGGCACTTCAAAATCCCATTTTATTAACATGGGGAAATTTTGCATTTTCGAAAAATTGAACTCATACTTCAGGGTTTGATCGCAACATGCCAAGTTTTTTAGGGATTAAAGAGGAGTCACTACGAAATAAAACCATACTAATAACTTTCATTTCCAACCCACCCTTATCCCCCCCCCTCACAGCGCCCCAAATATAAACCAAAAATAAAAAAACTACATTTTTAGGTATTATTGTTACTTTTTAGCAATTTTCGTCGTCTTTTTCATACAAATAATTACTAATGGACAATTTGAATATTTCCCATAACTTTAACAATTTTCAATTCTTTAAACGAATGTAAATTATTTAAACAATTATTTATTCCCAAAAAATGTAAAAAATAATCGTATTTTCTGAGTGAAATGTAATTGTTTGTCATTGTTTGGAGTAGTCAATTTTTCTAAAAACATTATGTGATTATTTAAACAATTATTTACTGCCTATTTTCAAAATTTCTAAAAATTGAGCCAGAGATATCAACTTTCTTTTCAAATTAGTATCCTATGCTACGTTTTGTTGAATAATTACATAATTTTGATACCTTTCTTTTAATGTTAATTAAATTTCTGTTTAAACAATCTTTATTTGCTCAAGCAGTTTATTTTCGATAATTAAAAAAATGAAATAAAATAGAACACGGGCAATTATGTTTCTGAGAATACATTAACAACTTTTTAATTGTTTGAACAAATATAATTTATTTAAATAATTACTTTTCCAAAAATACTTTTAAAATCGTATTTTCTGAGTTAAACATAATATTGAATGATTTCGAGTAGTAAATTCTGCTAAAAGCTTTATGTTATTGTTTATACAATTAATTATTGTTTTTTTTCTTCAAATTTCCTTCAAATTGAGTATAGATGGTTTACATCTTTTTTTGGCGCACTATTAAATAAATCATAAAAGTCATAATAAAATTTAAATTATGAAAGTGTATATATTATTGCATTATTCATATTTTTACAATCTTTATCATGATTTTATTATAAAAAAAGCACATTCACTAATGCAAATTATGATTCAAGTTTCAAAAGATTGCTTCTTTACATTTTCATACTCGTTATAAATATTAAAACGTGTCTTTGATTTTCATTTTAGCTTTATACGATTACACAGCCACACAAAAAAAAGTCTGGTACTTTTGACGAGAAACATGTATTCCTATGTACTTTGAGACGCTGAATCCGAATCTGAGGTCAAAATAGCACCTTTCATGATTGATTTTCGACATAACCTCAAAAAATCGTATTTTTGAGTATATTATGGTGAAATATGGTTTTATTATAGATTTCAAGCTGCTGAACTCATATATAGTATCAGTTCAGTGATATAATCAGACAATCTGGAACATAACCTAGAAACAAAATTGTCTAAGCGGTGCTACAGCTTCACTCTCACACCCTAACGTCCCCCTGCAGGGCAACGCACCTTCGCTGGCTTCGTCACTGACTGGGCTGGAAGGTGATTCATTCTACACATTTCTTTTCAGAGCAGTTGTCATCACTTTCAGTACCAAGTGCAGTAGCAGGTAATAACACTTAATATTTAGGTGAATTCAATGGATGCAAATGAATGGACTCTCCAGTCCAAAGATTTATGATTGAATCATAATACAAGAAGCTCAGAACTCATAGTTCAGAAGAAACGCAGTAAGCTTACTTACGATAAATATGATGAGAAAGACTTCTCTAAGAAAAGATTGTTGTAATACAGTATGTTCTTGGAATAATGTAACAGATTTGTTCGTTACTATGCAGATTTGACTTAAAAACTGGATTCTGCGGCTCAAAATACATAAAAATGCAATGCTGGCTGTTGCCGCTGAAAGAATTTTTTTGAGGTTATTTCATAGAATTGCCAGTTATATAACTAATCTGGCTCTATTTTTGGAATCAGCAGCTTGAATCCCGTTAAAAAAAACATGTCTTTCCATCATATACTTCAAAGTACGGTTTTTTGAGGTTATCTCGAAAACCAATCATGAAAGGTGCTAGTTTGACCTCAGATTCGGATTCAGCGTCTCAAGATACATAGGAATACATGTGCCTCGTCAAAAGTACCAGACTTTTTTTTGTGTGGCTGTGTTATTTATAAGACTGTTTTCGAGTTATTTCTGTAATTCACACTGCAGCCAGCATTGAACTTGTTTCAAATTTGCTGCTTGAAGACTTTTCAAAAATGGAGGTCATTGTACGAATCCCTACGGAGCATTTGATTGGTTCACTTTCTTTGAGACGCGCGTGGCAAGACCATAGTTTGTTGGATCATGTAAATCATGATCCATGAATCACGATGTAAATGTAACCATAACCTCGTTCCCTTGAACTCGATGTGATCACTTCGTTAAAAATGGCAGGCACTTCAATTTTGAGACAAAAACTATTTTTAATCGATCATGAAGATCAGCAAATTATTGGGAACAAGCTTCCGAGTAATCTGCAAGTGCTCATTTGGTCGTTGATGAAGTTAAAATTTTCTGGGCAAAAGCATAAATCCCTACACGATATCAGTCAAGTTGTGTGAGTAAAGTTGAAAGTTTATATGAAGAATATAGAGGTATTCAGAAGAGAGCAGGAAATGATACACCAGCTCAAAAGAAGAAGGAAGAAGATTTTAAAACAAAATTGGATCAGCTTTTTAATATATCAAAACAAGGAGCACTAGAGGATAACGAAGTCTCACATAATGCCAAAACATTTTTAATAAATCAAATGAAGAAAGAGCGAGAAGGACATCTTATTCCGGTATTCAACTATACGACATAATCAGAGAAGAAACAAGATCAACGATTGGAAGCTCTGTCGGAAGTGATGGAAAGTAGGAAAAAGCGTGCACGTCAAGAAATAGAAGAAATAGGTAAGGTTTATTTTTATTACACAGGCCGACAACATTTTTAACCCAGAAACCAGACAATACTTATCCAACCTCAGAATTGCTCCATCACCTCAGGTTTTTGAGATATCCTAACCTAAAAGTACAAAAAATACGGTTTTTTGCTATTTTCGGGTTTAAATTACATCGCGAATTCATTTTTTCCCCTTAAAAACTCGTTACTGCATCTGAAAGTACCTCTCTTACCCTTCAAAACCCTGTTTGAATTTTTCAGATATCTTTTTTTTTTTTGGAGATATCGTTCAATGAAGTTGAGTACTTTGCCGTTTTCGTGAATACAACCTTACCGAAAAAAAGTTCGTCTGGAAAGCAGAATCAAAACCCATTAACCCAAAATCTATTCATCGGTTTATAGATTTTGGATTTATGGGTTATGGGTTTTGGTTCTGCTTTCCGGCCGAACTTTTTTTCGGTAAGGTTGTATTCACGAAAACGGCA
>JBAGKK010518250.1:0-13445 GCA_037177015.1 Euceroptres primus
AACAGAGGCCAAAGTGAAAATATTATCCATACAGCCCCTACCTCGGCGGAAACCTGATTGGGATTCTGGAACAATGTGACACATCGCCTCCCATTTCTCCAATCTAGCCAACAGGATTTGCGTGAATATTTTAGGAAGTCAATTTAGAAGGGCAATTGGTCTGTAATTATTGCGATCAGTTGGATCTTGTTTTTTATGCAACATATGTGTCAACCATTTTTTCCAATCAAGCGGTATATATTCATTATCAAGTATTTTATTGAAAAATGTCTCGAGATACAGAAGAAAATTGGGCGTCAAGTTTTTGTAAAAGTTATTAGAGATTTGATCCGGTCCCGGAGCCTTATTTAATTTGCTTTTGTTAATTGAAAAAGAGATTTCATTTGCTGTAATTCTGCTATCCAATAATGAATGTCGAACATCTGTAAACAATGACGGTGACAGACGCCTGAGAGGAAGTGTCAGACGGAAAAAGTTTTCCCTACATCTTTGTAGAGAAGATTGTAGATTTTATTTTAAAACCTCTGAATCTGTTAACAGTTTCCCAGAAGGTCTTGCGATCATTAACTCTCTCAAGGCCCGCAAGAATACTGGACTCGAAACTCGCTTTTTTAGTAGCCACCAAAGATTGATACGATTTTTTCTCTTGAATATAAGCCAACTTAGCCTCCTCCGAGAAATTCGCCCGACTGGCTTCTTTCAGCGCATTAGAAAGATATGCTTTGCTTTGCCGCCATTCAAAATCAAACCAAAGTTTGTCCTGATTAAATTTCTTACAATCATTTTTTTTCACCAAACACATATATGCTTTTTTGGCGCTCTCGATAATAGCCTCGTTAAGGTTTGAATGAAGACAATCTATACTCATATTCTCGAAGTTAACCTCCAGTCTGTGAGAGAAGTACATTTCGTTTGAGAAAGTCTCTTGCTTGTCATCGATCTATCTAAGCCAGGTCGATATTTTGTTTTTGTTTACATTCGGCGTACTTGGGTGCCCAGCTGTGATAGCAGAGTAACAAGAGGAGACCAAGATCGGCAAATGATCTAAGGCATGTGTGGTGTGATCCACTTTCAAGTCATCAAGTGTACCCAGCGCCTCAGCATTACACCAAACCAAATCATTGATGCTTTTACCCCTATATTAACAAACGTAAAATTGGCTGGATTGTTACTCCGCGATCTACCATTTAAAAGATAAAACTCATTTTCCTCCATCAGTTCTACCAATCCTAGTCCCCTCCTATTGTGCACAACGTCGTGACTCTCCCGGTAACTACAAAAGCTTGTGTGCGAAAACATATCAGGCGGACCCTGGCCCAATCCTCCCACTCTACAGTTGAAATCGCCGTAAACAATGATAGGAACGTTGCTGTACCCTTCTGAAAGAGATCAAGGTATCCTTGAAAAGTTGTAAGATTACTTCGACACCAACCGACGGGTTGGAATAGAAGACTCCTACGATAAAATTAATCTTATTCGCGTTATAAATTCGGACCAAGATCCAATACTCTGTTTTATCGATGAGCTCACTGTTATAGTTTAATTTATTATTAAAAAGAGCAAGGCCACCACTGGCTCTACCTTTTTATTTTTATTTTAAAGCATTGGAGAAGAAGTGATTATATTTATTATCCGCGTACAATTTTTTGGGAATTTGAGTAAGCCAGGTTTTGACAATCCCTATAATATCAAAATGATCCTAATTAAAACCAGAATTTAAAAATCTTACATAGCCATGACAGTTCCAGAAAAAGAAGTTTGTAGTATTATTAAGTTCACCTGATGCGTTCCGCTCATTTAGCCTTTTATATTTTTCTTTTTTGCATCCCTGGTTGCAGAAAGCTGATTGCTGTAAAAGAAAGAAAGCTGTAAAATTTCCCGCTTGCTCATCGATAAAGACAGGTGGGGATTCCGAGGCCTTGCCTTTCGATTTTCCTAGCGTGTCATTTGTATACGCTTGGTTCTTTTTTTTTCTAGGAGTAGCCCTGTGAAGGTAATTTAACGCCCTGGATAATTGATTCCAATGCAAGCAGATCTATGGACTGGAATTTTTTGCCATCAAAGTATAAAGCATTACAGCTTAAGACAGCTTTCAGGTCGCAATCTCGAGCCTCCTTAAGATACGGAAGTAGAACCTTCCTCTCTGTTTGGACATTTTTGGTATAGTCCTCCGAAATGCTGATCCCAGTGCCGCGCAATTTTTTCAGCTGTGATAAGATAATTTTCTTGTCCTTGAAGGAGCGCAGTTGAATGAGGAGTGGACGGGGTTTGTCCCGGATTTTGCCTCCAATCCGCCTAACAGATTCGACCTGGTCTGAGCGTAAATCGATATTCAGGTGTTGTTTACAAATACCATATATTACCTGAAGCAGATCCTCGTCGCCTTCTTCAAGGACACCGAAAGAAATCAAATTATTCTTTCTTAAAGATCCATCCAATGCCTCGATTCTTCGATCTTGTTCAAGAATAATCGACCTAATTTTTTCTTGCTCGACTTTCAGCTCTTTATTTTCTCGCGTGAGATGATCAATTTTGTTGCGGAGAGCTGAGATAGAGGACTCGAGATTCCCCATTTTTTGCATTAAAAGTTAAAATTTATCCTCAGACATTTGGAGAGCCATAGTACCCAGTTGGTTACGTCACATAAAGATGGCACCACTGATGCTGTGTACACCAACCATAAAGATCGACCATTTAACATTTAAAAGGAACACATTTTAGCTGATAATTATAGTGGTAATGGGTGTAGCACTCATAAACCACCATAAACATTAGTGTTAATTAGATGCTCTAAGATCACGTTATAGAGAACACTGCATGAAGTCAACCGGTAAACAACCAAAAAATTGACGAGCGAAGTAAAACGCTATCAACTGCCATACTTGCTTAGCAGCGCCCTAAAGTTTCAAAGTAGAATAAATCAAACGCAATATTCGAAAACAATATTGTCAAAAGAATGAAAATAATATTAGAAATAGTTTCTGGAAATTCTGTTTCGAAAATAATACTGGTTTTGCACGGCGCAATTATTATTTGGATATTTGGTACAAAACTGTCGAGTATTTAGTCAAGTCGCGACTTTAATACATTTTATAGGGCGTTGCTGAATTCGACGAAGAAGAAATAGTATTTAAATTTATCTTATATTCTAATTGAAATTAACGTACCAAAATAATTTTCGCTAATTGCGTAGAAAATAATTTTGACAATGCATTGATAATTCAATGGTAACAATTATTGTCGAGAAGAACTAAATTGGGTTAAAGTAAAGAAGAGTTTGATCTTAATACTAAAGTGTCGAGCACAAGACACAATCTGTTTCTATTAGAGTCTTTTAATACCAAAGTCAAATTGATGAACAGGATCCAGAAGCTCACTTCGCTGGCCTCTTCTTTTATCTAGTGGGGATGGTGTCCTTGATTTCATTACCATCGTTGAGCTCTGGTCTTTCCTCCATCAATTCGTCTTGAGAGATTTGTCGACAAATGTAGAGTATAAGAATTTGACTGCTAGCTTCCCTTTTTCTTCCGAGAGCTGGATAGCGCTCTCAACGTCAAATTTGGCCTTGATTCTTCTTTTAGTTCTTCTTTACCCTCACCAATCAAGTAACGATGATCAGAGGAGATGGTCCATGTAGGCCAGGTGGCCTCATTGAGCCTAAGCCAGCTGACCGTCGCTTGGTGGTGAATGTTGCAGTCAGGGCACTCAGGACAGAATAAAGACAAATCCCTGAAACAACCTGGGCAACGTCCCAGAGCATATTCATGCTCTATTCTGTGTGGGTAAATGCAATCCTTAGTTTCAGAAGTCAACCTCCTCGGACTTCGAGAACTGCGTTCGTTCGACCTCTATCTCCAGTTTGAGGTTTAGAATTTTTTGCTCCAACTCAACCTGCTGTCTTTTCAATTCCATCATTCGCTCGAAAACTGGTGCTGAGGTGGGAGACCAGAGCTAAGTGTAGACGAGCCTGACTTGATGTCAAACTGGCGAGAAGACTCGGTGACTTGTAGAAAAGAAGAAGAGCCGGTGGGGGTGCGTCGTTTGTCTATCTCGCGCTGAAAATGTACATTATTTAACACGCAACATTCGACGTGGAATTCTTAAATCAGAAATGATATACTTTCCCACCACTTTACCAGCCTTGTCTATCAATTCTACTGTAACCGGTCGACACACTATGTGAACGAAAGCCGGCACTACAAACCAACGTGTCAGCTTCGAGGAGTATGTCCCGGCCTCATTACTCAATTTTTTTACTGTGATAATAAACCTCGGTTCCAACTTTGACTTCTATTGAATTGACTCGATCTGAATTAATCTTGGCTAAGCGCTTTTCAGAGTTTTTCTGAATCTGATTCTCTATTTTATGACGAAATTCTCAATTTTACTCATTCGCACTGCCCATTCGTCAATTGAACCTTTGATGGTAGAATTTTCGACGTTTTCGGGGAACATCGTTACGTGCTTAACTACTGCTTCGCGACCGTGATTCAAAAAGAAAGGCGATATTCTACTGCTTGAATGCCAAACAGTGTTATAGGCTATTTGCGACAAATTTTCATCCCATTCCCTATGATACTCGTTTATGAACGCGGAAATCATCGGCTTAATGGTTCGATTAACGCGCTCGACCGAATTGCTTTAGGGATGACTTAACGGGGTACTGATATGTTTAATACAGTGTACAGAAAATCCAGTTTTTCATGTTTTGGATGATGGAGGTTGCCAAAAAGTTGTGAAACCATGCCAAATGGAAGTAAAAAAAGTTTTAGTCTGATCGGATAATATTTACTATCCCCGCAGTACCCTTGAAATTTTGAAATTTTCATGAAAACATGCAAATTTGTTCGTAGCTTTGCACGGCGACCCGAAAATCGGTATAGTAATATTTGAGCTCGAGTGGTCATAAAATGTGTCTTGACATACCATGAAAGCGATTGGTTAAACCGGGATTTTCATTTAAGCTCCGACAACCAGGTAGAATAATGGTAGAAAATGTGAAATTTTAGTGAATTGTAGCAAATACGGCATATACTTAGGTAAGAGTCGCAACGAGTTAGGGACTAAGAAATAGTGCGGTGGAGGTGGGGTCGGGGGTTAGGGACCCCCCCAACCCGGGTGTGCAGTTCTTTGCCTGTTTTCCGGAGGCTAAAAATGGCTGAGAACCCACCAAGAGATGGTGGCTGCACGTCGGGTACCGCCCTCTCCCATCCCAACCGACCAACCATAAATGGGAGGACTCTTTCACTCCGGAAAGTCAGATTCCGAGTCGGCGCTTGATGCGGCGACAAAATCTTTCTTTGTATTGAACTTAAGCATAATTTTTCTTGACCTGAGTGTGAACTTAATGTACCCGTCACGTGCTTCTGCACGCACACGCTTTTTGCGGCTTGGGTGACAAGTTTTACCGTTCTTTCCACTGCCTGTGTGTTACAAGGAAAGTCTCCGACCAAAGTCATGACCTTAGAACAGTTTTCAACACACGACTGAATTGCTTCGTCTGCTGTTCCACTTAAAATTGTGGGTTCAAATAGTTCATCTTTGGGCCAATTTACCATTTTCGTGTACTGTGTTGCTTGAAAATTTAATACAGGAACACGGAAAATGCGTGGTCCTATGTCTCCGCCCCGCCTTCTGCAGCCGCAGCCTGCTGCCTCTTTGACAGAATTTTTTGAAATGCCATTTTTCTAACTTCCTGTCTTTCGTCGGCCAACGTGAACAGAAGAACATTTTCTTGGTGCGCAAAGTGCGCATTATTGCTGATGACCGGGTCGACAACATCACGGTGTTTCTTAGAAAAATACCTTGATCTCTCCACTATTTTAAAAAGCAACTTGCTGCCATCGACAACGGAGTGCTTGATCTTGATATCAAACCATGACGGGACGTAAGCTTTCAAGACAAAACTAACTTAAGCTTTCAGACTAGCGGATGGCCTGGCTGTTGCTACGTAAAGACGAATTATCCTGTTGGCTGCGGTTAACCACCTTGAGTGTGCAAGAGGATCGGGGTCTTGCCTCGGTAGGTCCTCAGAACACACTCCTGATTGAATGGCCATGGAAATGGCATACAGGTACTTCTGATCCTTACTTGCGTACTTGCTGCATACAGGGAGGCTTTCACATTTCTCTAGCTGTTTGCCTATTGTGCCAAAAAAAGTGTTAGGACTACTGGTGGTACCATCAAGAGACTGCATAAGGTGCCTAAGAGGTAACTCATTAAAATGGAGAAGATAAACAATCCATTGTAATTGATGTTTTAGTTCCTTCTCCAACAAACGAATTATACCACCCTTGTGTCCGGTGTTTACGTTAGTTTTATCACAAACAACAGCAATAAGAAAATGTCTGGCATTATTTTTATCTAAAAAGTTGAGGATGCATTTTGAAATGTCAATTGCTGTGCCCGATGCTGGAGTAACGTGGTCAATATAACGCGAGCCTGGCTCTTGCTCAAGTGAAATGTGTTCCTTGGTGTACATGCGCTGGTAGTATTTTACCCCTTCTTTTACTTGTACACTAGTTTTATCCTTACGGACATCAAACTAAAGATCGCGAAGTGGGTTTTTGGTAAAGACATCAGCAGGGGACACATGACTACGACGAACTACTGTTTTGACTCTTTGAATTTTGGATTTATCTATCACAAATGAGTTATCTGTGCTACTGATAAGACCAACATCTGTAAGAACCGCTGAGGCTATGGCAGCTGTTTGTCTGGAGCTCAAGCCATACCTATCACTTACTAGAGCCCCTTTTCTAGAGCCCCTTTTCTCAGGACTGCAGTTACTTTATTATCGACTTGGCCTATAACCATCTGTCGCGAGGTCCTTTGGTCTAAGAGAAAGAATTTCTCAATTGCCGGAACTCTCTTTGACTTATCAGGACAGTGGCAGATACTTCCCTCCAAATTAGCTGGGTCGATAGGGCATTTACAAAAAGCCACGTCGAAAAGTACATTAGACTTTTCAACAAATTTTTCAACGGCCCCTTTTTAACCGCTACTGTCTTTCCTAGACTTATTCTGGTATGATTTAAGGAGGTTCTGGAGTTCTTTATGAAAAGAAACAATTCTATCAGTGATTGTTTTTTGGCCCGCAGCAGGTATTGATGCCTTTTCATACAGGGTAAAAACCTGAGTCGCAACAACCTTAGCTACGTCCAGAAAAGGGGCTTTAGGAGAAAGTTCTTTTACATGCGAGTTATTAAACTTTTCGTCAAAACAGGCCAGAAGAACATCTTTCAACGTCGGCGATTCACTCTCCGGCAAAGTCCGTGGAGTGCCAAGTATAGGGCAGGTAAAAGAAGATCGTGTGGGTGGCATTAGTGTGTTGAGAATCAATGATGAAGCAAGACGAGTAGGAACAAATCAAAACGAGTCGAGATGAGACGCACGCGCGAGTCAAAACAACGAAGCTAGCGTAGGAACGGGACGGCCGGCGGGCGACGCGCAGTAGCGGGAGGGGGGAGGCGGCGCAGTCGGGAGGGGAGAAGGCGCAGGGATAAGGCGGGGGGTTGATAACCCCCCACCCATCTCCACCACACTATTTCTTAGCCCCTAACTCGTTGCGCCGCTTACCTAGGTATACTCGTATGCCGTATTTGCTACAATTCACTAAAATTGCATATTTTCCACCATTTTTCTACCTGGTTTTCGGGGTTTAAATGAAAATCCCGGTTCGAATAATCGCTTTCATGGTATATCGAGACACATTTTATGACCCCTCGAGATCAAATATTACCATACCGACCTTCGAGTCGTCGTGCAAAGCTACGAACAAATTTGCATGTTTTCATGAAAATTGCAAAATTTCAAGGGCGCTACGGTGATAGTAATTATTATCTGATCGGACTGAAACTTTTTGTACTTTCATTTGCATGGTTTCACAACTTTTCCGCACGCCTCATCATCCAAAACATGAAAAACTGGATTTTCGATACACTCTAATGTTTAATGCCTCTTGTTAACAAATGGGCTCTAACATCTTTATTTATGTACTCCTTACCGTTATCCGTAACAATTGACCTTGGGGTTCCCCAAGTTCGAAAACCGTTTCGAGTGGCTTAACCACGGATTTACCGGTGGAATAACTCGACATACTTAGTGTATAAATTCTAAACGACAATCAAATTAGTGTTTCCCCTTTTTGTTCGAGTTTGAGAAACTATAGTGTCAACAGAAAGTTTAGCCCACGGTGATAATGATCTTCCACTACCACTGTCGCTTATGACACGAATTTTCTCGACGAAAATGTTAATTTCGACAGGTACTCTAATCGAATTTTTTGGTTCATGAGTCGCGTTACCGGGACGATATATTTTTCTCTGTACTAGTAGATGAATGACGTGTGGAGGAAGTCGAGGCGGAGACCAAGTTCTGAAAGAATTTGGCTTTGGCTTTCCTTTAAGGTCGACCGAGCCAACTCCGTCCTCTTCGGAACCTTCGTTCAAAAATGACAATAAGGTGATAGTTTCCTCAGTCAATCTCTTCTGTTCCGCATGTAAAATATGCTCCACTTCGTCGTTAGAGTCTTCCGACTCACTAGGAATTTCGTCCAAAAAACGTAACTCCGGTGGGTTAGGATCATTGAATCCCATTTTGTTCATATCATTGTCAGCGTCATCCAAACTTTTAGGTTGGCCCATGTTTTAATCATTGTTTTTTTGTACATTGACGAGCTTTTTGGACGAAGAAGGACTTTGAATATCCTCAGCAACGCCCTTGGTTTCAGTAATCTGAGGTGGAATTACTGAGAGCTTTTGGCGTTTCCCTGGTATTTTGGGCAACTAACATTGACATCTCCTGTTTCGCGATAGAGGCAATAGACCATTTGTGGTTCTAGCGTACAGTCGCGTATCGTATGCCCTAATTTCCCGCAATTAAAACAGAACAATTTAGATCGGTCGAAAGGGGATTTTATTACTTTCGATTTAGGTTGTTCGTCGACAGAGGTCTTAACAACAATTTTATTTGTTGTGTTCACTTGATTTGACTTGCCCGGAAACTTTTCCAAGTTTTGATCAAGTCTTTGACGAGTCATAGATTTTGAATTTTGACCCTTAAGATATGTTTTAGGGTTCGCGGTTTGTTTAGGTCGAAAAGCATTAAAGTCTGTGACTTGTTTGCTCTCAGAATTCTCATCACTTGTTTTTAATTCATTTTGTACCAAATTTTCGTCAAATTCGTCAACCGATTCAAATTGTGCTTGAACATAATTTAAATATGTTCGACTAGACCTCGGACGCGCCCTTTGTGACTCAACCGATCTCTGATAAAGGTAGCTGCGTTCATTGACGTAATGCAAAAATTCGGTATAATTTTTAAAAGCTAAATTTAAAATCTCGAAAGTCAGTCGCGGATTAAATTTCGTGAGGACCTGTTTTAGTTGTTCTCTGAATTCCGGCGGGTACTGCATACGTTCAAATATGAGTCTAGCCCTACATGCGAACTCCGCGAGAGTTTCATTCTTCTCGAGTTTTAATTCATGGATCTCGAGAAGGTCGGCGTCGTCTTTCTTAACGCCCCACTCGTAGCGGAAAGCGCGAGAGAAATCTCCCCACGTACGCCATGAGTTTTTTTTTACTAGGTACCATGACCTGTACAAACCCTCGAAAATTTTCGACAAACACGGAACGAAAAAGTCTCTGTATATTCCACTGATGTTCAAATAATCTTTGAGAATCAGTGGGAACTGCTCAGGATTTCATTCGGTTTTTGGAAAAGAGATTTTCCTAGAACTGACAATGCGACCGATTTTCATCGGCATGTCACTATCGAAACTAGAATATTCGCTGCCAGGTCTACAAATCGACGATATATTTTGTGTCTGACTCGAATTAGTTTGATAAGGACTGTCGCTTTCGTTCGAATCATCCTCACGCCAGAAGAATAACGAACCCGTTCTCTGTGTGGTCGATGCGCTTGAATTCCGACTTAATAATGGTGAACCACGTGAATCGTTTGAATGGAACGAGGCACGACTTATGCTTCGACTATTATTTTGAATATTATGGGAACCACGCCCTTCACTATCTATCATTTCGCAGTAACGTTGTTCTGAGACGAAAATCTCTTTGCTGATGACTTTGCCATTCGCTGATGGTTGACCGACTCTGACTTTAATAAATTGCGGAACCAAATCATCGGTCGTTCGACTATCATTATTGTCAGTAACGCTATCTACGTAATACGAGCGCAAATTCATATTTTTCGGTCTCGGCTGATCTGTTATATTTTCGTTCTGGAAATTTACGTCACTTCTGTTTCGGGTCGTTCCGAATCGTGCAAAAGCTCCCGGTGTAAATAAAGGGTTTACTGGGAGAACACCTTGGTCAGTATGTTGCTGCTTACGCAGTTTGTCGATATTTGGTTCTCGAGACGCGAGGAAATTTGGGGAACTATTTCCAGTATTCCGATCGCGTAAAATTTCTCCCCCTTTGGACGCTCGGTGGTGAGATGTTTGTTGCATGGAGTTATTGTCTAAATTTAATTGGTTGGATCTATTTTGATCCGGCAGGAAGGATTTCTCTAAAATTTGTTTCTGAATTGAAAGCAATTAATCGAATTTTATGGACAAGGAATTGACTCGTCGTTCCAGAATGTCAACTTTGAGATCCACGTTTATGAGGTATAATCCTGGGCGCGTGGGGGTCGGTGTATTCCGCCTCCTACCCCTACCTCTTGCCGCGCCCATGGAAAAACCGGCGTTAGGTTTGATGTTTGGCTCGGTGATGGACGCTCTATTTACCTCGATGTTAGGCGGAGCCTGCGTCTATGTGTCTGTCTCACTCATGTTAGTGTCGGTCACTGTCTCGCTATTTTGTCCTAACGAAATCGTTTGGTCGAGTGGCGCCGGCATGCTTTCTTCGGTAGCCTTGCGGGACTGAGCTTTGTTGGGCTCCCTCCTCAGAGGCGAAAAGAACATTGACAATCAAAGGACAATCTCGACGTTGAGCCAAAATTTTTTTTAATAATGGGAAAAAATCTTAAAGTTCAGAATAATTGATTAATCAATCAATTATTTGTCGAAAAGCTAGGATATTACCTAAACTAGTCGACGAAATGAATTTTAAATTTTATTTAATTATTCAAAAGGATTTTTCATTTAGTGGATAAATTATAAAATTCATTTTCAAAATAGTCAGAACAAGATCCGAAGCTATTTTAAATTTTATTTAATCGATAATTTTGTCGATGATCAGAGCAAGACCTAACATCGACAAATTCTGCAAAACAATTTTATTCAATTAATCAAGATGAGAACCGATTCTTATCAAATTTAACAAAGGAATAAATAAAACTTTGCACAATATTTATATTGAACAACCAGAGCAAGATCAATTTTCAATATGGTATAATTCGCATCAAATTGTCATGACAAGACATAAACAATTGACCTTTAACCTATTAATTTAATTTTATTTCATTTGTTGCTACCAACTGCCAGGGTAAGACCTAACATCTGCAAATAAACATTACATCAATTTTAAATAATTAAATATTGAATAGCAGAACAAGATCCTACCATTCAATTCAAAATAAACCAGGGATGGCCACAGACGAGCTCTGGGAGCTAAAATCTGTCAACTCGTCAAACCCCACTCTTACCGCCTTTGCTAGGATGGAGGTGGGAGCACGGCCGCTCTCGGCCGGTAAGCTCGGAGAAGCGCTCGAAGAAAGGGAACAAAAGTGGAGAAAAAGCGAGGCAGGGGAAGCACTGCAAGTGGTCCATGGCCATCCCTGAAATAAACAATTAAATAAAATGAATGCTCAGGGCAAGACCTAAACATAGCTGACATGTTTATTTCATGCCAAATATTTACTTATAAATTTCGAAGCCTATATGAGACTTGAAACTCGTGCGTTTGAACCGTTTATTTATGCAATTCAAATTGTTTTGCTTCCATCGAACGACAGGAGCAAGATCGTTCGTCTTTAGCCGACAATAAAAGTTTCAGGTTCCCGATTATCGTAAAATTGACAGGTGAATTACAAAATATCATTTAAATTTGATCATAAATATTCAAATATCATACATATACCATAATTGCTCAAATGCTACAATTCATATAATTTCAAATTCATGCACCACTTTAAGCGATGAAAAGATTCTAAGTAGAAGAGACAGTTTCAAAATAAGCGCAACGCGACTGTCGAAACTACAATACACCCATGTACGTCACAACAACGGTCGGCTGGGCAAAGTGTGGCGCATGCGCATTCGCATTTTCTCGCCATGTGGTCACTCCATTAAAGATGTTGACGCTTCCACGTTGCATTCGTTACAATTTTATGTGAAATTTTACCCAACTCGCCCCACGTTGGGCGCCAAATGAGACAGAGTTGATTTCTGACTGGTTTTGATGATTGAGATTTTAATTTTTACTTACCGCAGAATTCTCCTTCTCACTTGGCGTGTCTTGGGTCGAAGTTGCTAAAGCTCGAGTTACAAGAATTTATATTTTAATAATCTACAAAATTGTTAAGCGTCAGCTGGTCGAATCCCAACCAGCAAGGAAAAGATTTTATATTTTTAATTTGATTCGACAAAACCAGAGACTAAAAGACAGGGGAGGTTTATTGGGAAGACCTAACTCAGATAAGAGATTTAGAAATTAAAATGTCCAGAGATATATTTTTATTTAGAATTCCCAGATTAATTGGTACAATTGCATCTTCTTCTACGTCATCTAAAAGTCGACTTATTTTATTTGCAAATTGTATTCTTCCAACAGCTTTTAGATTACGGAGAAATGCCATTTGTATTTGAAGCTGTGAATAAGTTTCCTGAAGTGCTTGAACTTTCCTTCTTTTTGAAGACTTCTCGAGATCGCCTACCAACCTTTGATATAATTAAGGTGACTGTGAATACGGTAAGCAGCTATTTACTGTATCTACTTTCAAAAGTGTCTTTGTTGTGAAAGCAAGTCCTGTAATTTTGTTCTTAATGTCGGAGTGAAATAACGCAATATTTTTTCTTGAACTATTTTCATTTCTTCATCTTCAATCGTATAATTTTCTCGAATATAATTCAATAGCAGTGTTATGTCACAAACAACAAATCACACCCCTTTATTTCCTAAAACCTCGTTTTGTTTGAGTTATCGTTAGAGATCTCAAACGGGGATGAGGAGGTCAATGAGAATACGCTAGATGTGGTGAAAATGAAATTTATTACGAATGTATCGGTGGTTCAGTGGTAGAATGCTCGCCTGCCACGCGGGCGGCCCGGGTTCATTTCCCGGCCGATGCACCAAAATAGGGGATGATATGTTATGTCACAAACAACAAAACACACCCCTTTATTCCCTAAAACCTTGTTTTGTTTGAGTTCTCGTTAGAGATCTCAAACGGGGATGAGGTTAATGCGAATACGCTAGATGTGGTGAAAATGGAATTTATTACAAATGCAACGGTGGTTTACAAACTTATTTGGGAAAACATAG
>JBAGKK010518271.1:0-13439 GCA_037177015.1 Euceroptres primus
CGAGAGAAAATGTTTCAGATGATTCGAGCGGAGATTGGACATCTAAGAATAAGGGTACGATAGATACCATAAATATGTTTTCATCGGATATGCCGTCTTCATCGAATTTTTGTTTATATTGGCCCTGACTAGAGGCTCCATCACAACTCCATTTGGTTATCATCCTTAAATGAACTACATTTCTTGGGTTGATAATAGAATTAGTCAAAGACATAATTTCAGGAATTTTAAGCAAACGTGATGCTGTATGATTCAACAAAGCTTGTAAATCTATCTTAACCCGTTTTTCTGTAACATGTATGGCTGATTCTGGAGAACAGCATTCTTGTCTTGCTGTAGAGAGTTCTTTGTACGGTTTCAATATGTCCGCATTCTTTGTCTTCATTTGCAAACGAATGCATTTAAATTGATGCTTGGAAAGTTTAGCATCTTCTATTAGACCTAACCATTCATTAGCAGTAAATGAAATAAGTTCTCCACTTTCCAGTAGATTCTTATTTAGCTCGTCAGAATCAGCGCACAGAAGTTCACGGATTTTTTTTTCTAATGAAGTCTTCCCTAGATATTTCAAGTTTGTGAGAAATGCGACTTGAATTTCTGTTTCTGAGTAGGTTTCCCCAATGGACGCAATCTCCCTCCTCTTAGTCGAAATCGAACAATCTTCAAAATCACTCTTCGAACGTCTTCCACATTTTTGGTGCTCAAAATTTACCACAAAGGTGGAAAGCAACCAATTTTGATGTTTGCTTTCATACATCTCTTCTTTATAAAACGAGGCGCTTTTTTTCTTAAAAGCGGGAATGAAGTAATAATTGAAACAGAAATCACAAAAATGGAAGAATTCAATGAAGCACAGATAAAAATAAGAAGAATATTTCTTAAAACACCACGGTTAAAAGCCTCTTAACACGAGCTGCTGAAATCGGCTTCTTAAAGAAAAAACAAAAGTAGGTGATAACCAAGGAATAACAGTTTCAGTCTGAAGTTAGATATCTATTTCAATAAAAAACAAATGAATGTTACTCACGGAATAGCCGATACCAGTCTAAAGTTAGCCGTCTACTTCGAGGAAAAACAAATGAGGTTAAATAACTGCGCATTTCTTTATAAAACTTGTTTATAACAACCACATTTGTCATGAAATAGCAATATAGTTTACAAAAGTATCACTAGCAAGACTAACAAAGTACGTTTAAAAAAAAGTAACTAAAACTCTTAAAAATCGCTCAAACTGTGCATTTTTTTATAAAACTTGTTTATAACAATCACAAAATTGTCATGAAATGATAACATAGTTGATTGAAACATCACTGCCACGTCAAACAAAGCATATTTTTAAAAAAGTACCTCAAACACTTAAAAATTGCTCAAACTGCTCATTTGCTTACAAAATTTATTTATAACAATGAAATTTATCATGAAATGACAATATAGTTTACAAAAGTATCACTAGAAAGACTAACAAAGTACGTTTAAAAAAAAGTAACATAGTTTATTGCAACATCACTCCCAAGTCAAAAAAGCACTTTAAAAAAAAGTACCTCAAACACTCAAAAATTGCTCAAACTGCGCATTTGTTTATAAAATTTGTTTATAACAATAAGAAATATATTTCGTTTTGTCTTCATCTGTTTTTATGTTACTTTAAATTGGGTTAAAAACGAAAATCGCTTAATAAATATATAAAACCACTCAAAAATCAACTATCATTGTTTATAACAATACAATTGGTAATAAAAATTTATTAATTTATAATAAACTATTAGGTTATGTTTCGCGAATGTTTATTTATTGATTGAATACTAATATCAATCATTTTGAATTAATTGCGTGTTATTATAATAACAGTATCTTAAATTTTACGATTTTTGCCAACTTTGTGTATAAATAAAGTAAACAATAATTTTAAGAAAAAATCGGCCTCGAGGGTTCTCTTAAGAATTTAGTTAGCTTTAATTTGCAAAAAAAAAAAATTTTAATCGGTTACAAATTGTAGCCGGAATCGTATTTTGAACATTTTTTCGTCATTTTGCCCCACTGTGCATCGCGAAAACCTGTTTTTTGAATTCAGAAGGACTCAGAATGTCATAATCTGCAAAAGACGGGGCGGGGGCCCAAATTTTGCACAAACCTAATACCTTCTCATAGTGATGAGAATGTAAAAAATTCAAAAAGTCGACGAAAATTTGAGTTTTCCGAGAGAACGACGCGAGATATGGATAAAACTCAAGAGGCCAAAGTTGCTCGCCTAAAGGCGCTCTATAAAATTGTCTTGAGGCATTTTGACCCATCTCCAGTGGTTCTCCAGTAAAATTGACTTTTATACCACGTAGAGTTTGAATTCAGGGGCAAAAAATAGAATAAGTGAGTAAAACAAAACGAAAATTTGCATTTTTTGAGAGAACGACGCGAGATAAGAAAAAAACGTAAGGGACTAAATTGGTTCCCCCCGTGGAGCTCTATATATCGGTGTAGAGGATTTTCCGGCATTTTGTTCTTTTAATGAATAAAAGTGCAATTTTGTAATTTTTTTTTTTTTAAGTTAAGATTTGGACAGAAAAACGAATCAAATAAATATATAAATCAAGGATTTCTTACTTGCAGCTTTCTGAGGAATATGTTCGCACGTTGGAGTGGACATGTGATGAGAATGTGCTTAACTTTAGTGAGCAGATTTTTCGATTTCCTTTAAAATTCGTTTTTTGATTTTTTTAAGGTTTCTACATGGTGTAACTTTGTTGATATTGGCCCGCTGGAAAAATGTCATTTGGATGGTTTGTGTAGCTTTATGAAAGCTACCCAGAACTGCTCTTAAAAATTTATTTTTCTAAAAAAATCGTTTTCAAAAAGTATAAAATGTCCCTAATTTTTTGAGTTTTGGTCCAATATAGCTGGCTAACGAACTTGACCTGAGATTTGAGCATCTGAAAAAGTGTACCGAAGCGCAATGAGATGCGAACATTTTTTCGAAAATGATCGCAAATCTATCGAGAACTGTCCTTAAAAATTTATTTAAAAAAAAAAAATTGTTTTCAAAAAATCTAAAATGGCCCTGATTTTTTACTTTTGGTCTAATATGGCTGGCTAATGAACTTGGCCTGAGATTTGAGCATCTGAAAAAGTGTACCAAAGCGCAATGAGATGCGATTATTTTTTCTAAAGTTATCGCGTTAACAGGCATACAGACAGACAGATATACTGATATACAGACATACAGACAGACATCTCAAAACCTCGACATCTGCAAAAAACGGAGGAGTTTCAAATTTTACACAAAACTAATACACTCTCATCGTGATAATAATGTAAAAATTTAGGTTAAATATAAATAAAACAGAGTGGCCGCATGTCAGAGAAGTCGGGGGAAAATAAATTTGTCAGAAAAATCAAGGAAATCCTAATATCAATTTCAATATTTTTTAAAACTTTTTTTACATTACATTTTCCTAGCTGGTTTTACTTTTTGTTTTGGTACATTATTAAAACTTTCGCTTTTATAATACTTTTCTGTCAGGGAAATTGAAAAATTGAATCTTGTGGTCACGCTGTAAAACAAAGATAATGAGGTTTGGAAAGGAGGACGGTAAAAAGAATCGACAGAAAGATGAAAAGGTGAAGAGATAGAGGAAATAAAGGAATTTAAATGTCTGGGATGTATAATACAATCAAATAGAGGGTATAGGAAAAAGGAGATTAAGAAAAGTTTTAAATGGAGAGTGAGGTTATTTGATACGTTGTCATGGCCGGTGTGAAGTTATGGGACACAGATATGGGGATGGAAAGAAAGGGAGGATGCAGGAAAGGTATATCAGATGGACACCAGGGGTAGTTTGGAGGTCGCCAGGATATACCGTAAGAGAAGAGGTGCAAAGAGGCAAATTAAAAATAAGGTCAGAAAATACTAATGGAGAGAAAGGGAGAGGAGTTAACAGTAAGAAAGTGTTTGGAAGAGATAGAAGAAATGGGAAGAAGATATAGGCATAGAGATGAGGTTGGAGAGACGTGGAATAAGGCTTCAACCTTCCTTTAGTTCCTCCTTCCTTCCTTCCTCCTTCATTTCTTGTAGTTCATTACAGTACTCACTGGACTGTACTTATTACAGCTTCAGACTTGGACTGTATAAGAGCTCTCTTCAATGAGAAGGAGAAAGAGCTTTCGTTAGCTGTAGCCAAGGTCGAGGAATTGACGCGACAACTTGAAGAACTTCGCGGGCGTCATAACATAGGCGGAAATAATGGAGGTGGTCATCTACCTACTTCTGCCAGTGCTGAATTGGAAAAATTACGGAGAGAGTTATTGGTAAATAACAGTTGTAATATATCATATTATCTATGAACCAAATTACACCGTAGCCGAACTTACATAAAACAATTTATTTTCGAAGCACCTTGGCGTTTACACTGTACATATAAAAAATGTAAGGAGCTCGCCCATGCGACCGAAAGAGGCACGAAGTTCTGTTTCTCTCGTTCGCATGGGTGAGCTACTTTTAGTACCGTCGGTACTGTAAGTGCACTTTTTAAGTAGCACTTACAGTACCACTTTAAAAAATCCTATTAAAAACTCGCCGATCTGTTTTTGTGACTAACTCCGCAAAAAATGAAGATACAAAGATTTTAAAAAATCGTTGGAAAGCTTATTAAATGCCGCGTTTATTGAGCCTGATATGAAGGTTTTTCGGTCAATTTTGAGCGAGGAAGCATGTGAGAAATGTAGAGATAATTTCAATTTTTGGCGAATTTTCGTTCCTCAACTTTGACTCGCGGCAACTTTCAGGAAAGTGACGGGCAAAATCTATCAGTCCCACATAGTAAACCGTGAAACTTCCTCTTTAAAATGAGACCAAGAACATAAAAAAATGTTCAATAAAACTCTCTCGGTTCAGATTTATCAGAAACACTTTATATAGGGTTCAATCAAAGCGGAATTTGATAAGCTTTCCAACGATTTGTTTTCAAATTTCTGTATCTTTATTTTTTGCAAGTTAGTCACAAAATCAGGCCGACGAGTTTTCAATAGGATTTTTTAAGTGGTCTGATAATTTTCGACGGTACTGTGCATCTTTTTTTATGTACGGTGTCTCGAAAATAAATTTTTTTATGGAAATTCGAGTGCGGTGTAATTTGGCTATATTATCCAAAAACATTGTAGTATTTAATTCTAGGAGTCTCATAATAATTCATAATATATAATAGAAATACGTTTTCAAGATACCTCACGTTATCAAATTGACATAAAAATGGCGTCGAAAACTATTTTTCTCAGTTTATTACACAAAATAATTTTTTTCTTAAAACCTTTAATCATCCGAGGTTAAAATGTATTCACATTTTAACCTCGGATGATTAAAGGTCAAAAGCACCGAATTGAAAAAAAACTTAGTTTATTTCTGTCTCGGAATTAGCCTTAACATTTCCATTAAATACAGAATAATTATAGTTCACCTTCGTTGATAATATTTCATTGGATATGGGGTCTATTTCTTAAGACCTACTTAGTTGTAAATAAAAAACATGAAAATATCGACAAACGTTTCGGTCCAAATTGGGACCCTCTTCAGTGCCAAATAATAATAACGGTCATGCAATAAAGATATTATATGAGATAAAAAAAACATGCAACGACTTATTCAGTCAGGTTTTATGACAGTGGTTGCTCAGGTAGTCGAGGAGATCCTCACAACGTTCAGCCGAGCGCGTGCCCCTACTGAAAATCCCTACATAATTTCCATGTGGGAACTTTCATGGATTCTTTAAAGGCGTCCACGTAGTATCCCACGTAAGATCCTACGTGGACGTCTTAAAGGGCATGTATCAAGGTGGCCACGTGACCAAGATGTAGGTAATTTATATTCCTCGAGTTTTCTCGTAAATTATTAATTTGAATGAATATTCAAGAGAAGCTGGAGGTGCGGAATTGGTCTACATACCTCTGGCTTGTCTTGAAAATGCATTTAGGTTATTAATGTTAATTACCGTCATCTTGGTTATGTGGTCACCTTAGTAGATACCCTTAAGAAACCCGTAAGACGCCATATGTCAAACCTATACGAATTTGGTTCTGGTAATTTTCAAGGGACGTGTACGGGTTCCTACGTAGGCCTTACATGAAACCCTACGTGATTTTTTGAAAAAATGTAAGTGGTGCGCAGTAGATTTCTATGGCAGCTACAGCTGCACAATAGTTGCGTGGACTTTCGAGATTATCCAGTAGTATAGTTATAATCGCCTAGTAATTTTTTTCTGCATAAAAAAATATTGATATAGGAAAAGATAAGGGAACCTGTACAGGTTTTTTCGTCATTTCCTGAACCAAATTCCTATAGGATTGTTGTATGGCCTTTAAGGAATCCATGAAAGTTCCCACATGGGATCTTATGTAAGGATTTTCAGTAGGGGCTTATGTGTTTGTGAGTAGATTCGTAATGTCCAAGCTCTCAGCTATTGACAGATGATGATCGGGAGTGCTTCGAAAAAAGAGGGTCAAACGGTGGGCACGATAACTCAAGCTAGATGTCACCCAAAACAATGAAACAAAATGAATTAGTTTTTTTAGTCCAAAAGCTAGTCTAGAACGTATCCGTTTTAAAAAATGTGCATTTTTAATGAAATGTTATCGATTCAAGTAAAACATAAATTTTCAACAAAAAATTTCGTTACTTAAAGTTACCCAGAAAATCAAGATGTCAATATTTTGAAAAAATACTACGTATTAGACTAGAAAAACATATGACGATAAAATTACGAAAAGATTTAAGCAGATTGATTGAAAATTGGCGGAGCTAGAACGTCCACCGATTTTGAAAATGCTGATTCGAGAAAAACGCGTTTAAAGTTTTCGTTACTGTTAGCACCTGTGGTGCGGTCTACTTCTATAGCTCGAAAATAGCCCTTTTACTTTCGATATCGTTTTCTAACTAATAAAATATGATTTTCACGTGTATAAAGAGTAGTTTAAACGAAAAAAATTTTTTGAAATTTTGAATTGGTCAAATTGGTCTAACCCCTTAAGTACACTTGACTATTAAAAAATATAAAGACAATTTGGTTAGAAAACTTTTTAAATTTATTAACTTTTATTTTCAAACTCTCACACTTAAAATTAAGTATTATTTTTTAATCACAGCAAAAGGAACAGTTTTATCACGAACAGGAATTTTTTTTGGTACCTGAATACACCTGATTATTTAACTCATTAATTTGATTATGAAAGTGAAATTTTTATGCACTTGAATAAACTTTACTGTTAAGCTATAATACAATTTGTTCTCAACCCTTTTGGATTTGTCATTTATTTTTATGTCACTTCAATTGAACTTAATTTGTAAACTTGAACACTTGAATAATTATTATGATTATTATTTTTGAGTCAAAATAACGAAAGATTTTTTATATTTGTACTTCACCACTAAACCAATTATATGAACTGTTCTTCTAAGTTGTTTTTAATTTTTTATTTTACAGAAACAAATTTGGTTAGGAGCTGCATTTTTTTGCACTTTATCTTTTTATGTTTCTTATTCATTTATTTATTTTATTTTTTATTTAAGTAGGTCTGAAGAAATAGACCTAATAGCCAATGAAACATTATCATCGATTTTATACAGGGTCAATGAAAAATACCACATATCTTATTCCAACGTGTCACAACTCAATAGTACACTTTACTCTCGGCTGACAAAAATTACACTAGGATGTGTAAATTTAAAGAACAATCGATTATAAAATAAAATTTTTGTTAGTGTTTGAGAATTTAATTTTGTTTTAGTATCGCAACAAGATGAATGAACAGCAGAACCAAGTGGTCTCGCAACAAAGGTTGGCCTTAGCTCAGAAACAAGCAGAAATGGCATCCATCGACGCTAGGATAGCCCAACTGCAAGGTCGACTTCAACGAAAAAGAGCTTTGAATCAACGATTAAGTCAGCAGTTACGATCAACTAACCGATCGTCTTCAAATCAAGCTTTCCTTGATTCTAAGGTAGACTTTACCAATGGTGGAAAATCTCGACCAACTGGTAATATTGCTGCGATTGAACCTTATTCACATATTCCAATCGACGATTTTAACTTAAACAAGAGTGATCCGAAATATCAGACTTTGCCATACAACACCAAGTTCACCGTAAATATTAAAGGAGCAGAAGACGATGTCAATATAAACAAAATTCAACACAGTGCAAGCGCTTCACAAATTGGGCAGAGGTCAACATTTCAGCAATTGGGACATCAGATAGTTCACAGTCAATCCCAATCTCATATTCAAGGTGAACATTTGATTTTTACTACGTTAAACACCTGGTTTCGATTTTACAACCTGCTACGCTTTCTAAAAACTTAAGTCAAAAAGAGATTCATTATTCAGTATTACATTTAAGCCTTGTAAAGTGACTTTTTTCACAGAATTTAAAATGTCTTTCAGGTAAACTTCAAGCTTTGGGAACGAATCAACAGCACTTGCACAACAATACTCAAAACTTAGTCAACCAATCTGCATCAAACTGCAACAATAATACGAATAATAACAGTAATAACAACAATAATAACAATTCAAATCATAATAACTCTATTCTGGAGAATCAAACTTCTCAAAATGTTCGAATTCATGGAATTCAAACGCCTCAGCAACATGTAAATCCACAGCAGAAATATCACAACACTGAGAATTTATCCAACTCCAGTTTGACCTTAAATACTCAAATAATTTCTTCCAATCAAAGTCATCGAAACGTTCAAACACATCAGAAACCAGTATCTAGCGTAGCGCCAAGTTTTCCAGTAAAATCACCTATTTATCAGACTTCTTCAACTAAGATTCATCCGGTAATGCCACAGACATTAAGCTTGATTGGTAGAGGTCATCCCGGAACCAAAAATTACAATGCATTGAGCAGTCAAAGTCAAAGTAGTCAAATGAGTGGAAATTTCCAGAGCAACGCGACTCAAGAACTAAATTGCTTGTCAAGGCCTAACCAACTAGGAACATCGCAAAGTTCGCCTAATGTTGCTCAAAATATGGCTCCATTAGGTACTACTAATTCAAATTTGAACAATCATTCTATGGAAAGTTTTGTGCAACCTCAAGGAATATCAAGCGTTCCGTCAACAACGGGATCGGTCACTGAACAATCAAATGATAAATCAAAATTTGAACCTACGAAAAATCAAGAAAAATTTGAACATCTTTCACCCTCAAAACTCGAAGCGCAAATACGTTATGAACATAACGGATTAAAGTATGACAATTCACAGATTAAGTACGAACATCACGTTAAATACGATCAAGCTACGCAGCCAATGAAAATGTATGAACAATCCTTAAAGCAGGATCAGTCGAGTGTTTACCAAACGAATATGTTTGATAATGCTGGAAAACACGATTTGGCTATTGGAACACAAGAGGGATCGCACATAAAACACGAGCAATCTGTAAAGCTAGATCACACTGGTAAGTTTGATCCCGGACAAGTTATACAGCAGTTTAAACAGCATGATCATCACGAAATACATTCTTTGGTCAAGTTTGATCAAAATCTAGCTTTTAAGCACGAGTCAGCACGCAAGTACGATGCCTGTGAGGAATCTCAATTAAAATCAGATCAAGTGAAATATGATCAAAATCAAACCAAGTTTGACAATAGCACAGCTGAGTACGATCATAATGTTGAACTTTCACAAAATGATCACAATATTAAATTCGAAACTCCTGCTAAATTACCAGAAAAACTTTTGGAGTATGAAAAGTTGAAACCGGAAGGCGAAAAAAAGATAATTTCTTACAATGATCTGCAAAGTGAGAACAAGGTAAAGCCAACTTTACCGCCAAAACCTAGTAAGCCTAATCCACCACCTAGATTAACCAGTCTCGAAAAACTGGAATTCATCAACGATATAGATGACAGCAAAGTAATCGCATATGTAGCATTCAGGTAAATATTTTCCATTTTTTTCAGTTGTATTTTATCTGTTTCACTCTCATTGATACACAGCACCGTCAAAAATCATCAGACCACTTTTAAAAATTCTATTAAAAATTCGCCGGTCTGTTTTTGTGAATAACTTCACAAAAAATAAAGACACGGAAATTTAGAAAAATGGTTGAAAAGCTTATTAAATTCCGCGTCGATTGAGCCCTATATGAAGTTTTTTTGATAAATGTGGATGAAGAAAGCATGTGAGAAATATAGGAATAATTTCCTATTTTAGCGAATTTTAGTACCTCAACTTTGACTCGCGACAACTTTTAGGAAAGCGACGGGCAAAATCTGCTAATCGCATAGAATAAACCATGAAACTTCCTCTTTAAAATGAGACCAAGGACGAAAGAAAATGTTTAATGATTCTCGAATTATCATAAAAAATGTAGAAGCGTGTCCAAAACGAAAATCGGTCGGTCGAGCGGTAGTCGATCTTATGTCCTTTGTTAACGCACGGGAAATAGAGACAAAAGACTTTAGTCGCCGCTCAATCGACCAATATTCGTCTTGGACATGCTTCTACATTTTTTATGGTAATTTGAGAACCATTGAATATTTTCTTATGTTCTTGGTCTCATTTTAAAAAGGAAATTTGACTGTTTATTCTGTGCGACTCACAGATTTTTCCTATTACTTTCCTAAAAGCTGCCGCAAGTCAAAGTTGAGGAACGAAAATTCGCTAAAAATGGAAATTATCCCTATATTTCTCACGTGCTTTCTCGGTCCACCACTTCATATAGGGCTCAATCGACGCGGAATTTAATAAGCTTTCCAACCATTTTTTTAAATTTCTGTATCTTTATTTTTTGTGAAGTTAGTCAAAAAACAGACCGGCGAATTTTTAATAGGATTTTTTTAAAGTGGGCTGATAATTTCTAACGGTACTGCATTGCTTACTATAACGATGGTTAATCAAATCAACTGGACATTTTGTGACTAAATCTTTTTAGGTGCACAGTGCACACTCTTTTAATCATTTGAAACGTGACGTCAATAAAATTTTGCTAGTAGGAAGGCTGAGGGCTAAATTACAAAATAATTACAGAACGTTTTTTTTTCTGATGAGAAAAATAAACATTATACTATGCACGTCATAACATAAAAAGCACGCTTTTTCACTTTCAAAGCTGAAAATTTCACGGAAACGCTTTTTCCTTAATGCATTTTAGTACTTTCTGTATTAACAGACTGACCGAAACTGACCAAAGCGAGAGGTTTGGCACGTTTACGCAGCATCTAACCTGCGACGCAGAACTGACATGACTTACCGACTTTATGATTTTACCCCAATTTGGTGTCGATTTTTAACGTGAAAGTTTTCCGCACTCAACTCCACTACTGTTACATCAAAAAATTTGTATAGTGTAACAGTCGTAGACAACTAATAAGGCTCTCCTAAAAAGCTCAATCTAAAAATCATTTTGGAAATAGAAAAATTAGAGTAAGGTTTCTCAGAGTGAACCTGTCTCCTGAAGTGGACCCACGGGTTTTTTTGTTTTGAGACACTCGGAATTGTTGCTAATGATAAAAATCTATTGGTTTATCTTGTCGTAGGTTACACCCAAAGTTTTAACAACAGCGATTTCAAAATACGTTCAAAAATTAATATTTGCAAAATTCCATCATACGACTCCCCGAGGCCCGATCGATCTAGAACCTATCCCCCTTCCTACACATATGCTGCCCAACCTGACATTTGCCATAGAGTATATATTTCAGTATCTATGCACGGAATAGTGAACTCTGTGGCAAATGTTACTTACTAGGTTCTGTTGTGGGACAGCAGACATTCCCTTCCCTACCTTATAAACACCTACCCAATCCTTAGTAGCATAACAGACCTAGAACCGAATGAGCTTACTCCGAAAGGAACATGGCTTAAGGTATACTAATAATAATAATGATAATAATAATAATAATCATGATAATAATAATAACAATAATAATAAGAGGAATGGTGAATACACAGTTGGGTCTTGACGATCAGGCGCTCATTGAGACCATGACGAAGGAAGAGTCGTATAAATATCTATGTATCCTTCAGCTGTTGGGACCCTGTCACATTGCCATTAAGGATGCACAGATGAAAGCCTTTGTCAAGCGCTTGAAAGCCATTTTGGAATCTGGCCTCAACTCGGGCAATAAGATCAAGGCCATCAACATCTATACGATCCCGCTTCTCGCGTACTCTTTTGGGCTCGCCAAGTGTTCAAACACCGACCTAAAAAATATACACAGAATCAACCGCGTGGGAATGATAAAGCACCGAATCCACCACAGAAGTTCGGCAAGTTAGAGGATAGTCCTACCACGTTGCTCTGAGGGCAGAGGCGTTCTGGATGTCCGTTAATTGTGTGTATCCCAGATCACACAGTTGACCATGTATTTTAACATCAAACGTGACATTTCACTCTACAATAACATCTGTAGAGAAGATACCAATCATACTTCTCTTAATTTCGCTGATCCAAATGGCGTTAACATCCTAGCTCCATCTCCAGAGCAAATTATTCAGGAATGGGGACAAAACCCATTACATGGACAGTACCCCAGATTACAAGATCAGTGCTACATGGACAGCGAGGCATCCAACCTGTGGCTACGAAAAGGCGAACTCTTTCAGAAAACAGAAGGGTTTGTTGTGGCCATTCAGGACAATGTGATCGGCACCAGGAATTACCAAAAGCATATCCTCCGCTTTGAAGTGGAGGATCGGTGCTGGCTGAGTGGTTATCCGAATGAATCCATCGAACACATCATTGATGGCTGCAGGAGGTTAGCTCACACAGAGTATACTCGCAGACACAATAATGTAGCTGGAATCATACACCAGCAGATTGCCTTGAACCTGGGACTCATTCAGGAGTGGGTTCCTTTCTTTGGTAATGTCTCAGTAGCGGCCCTCGAAAACGAGAATTACCGCCTTTATTGGGATAGGACTATTCTAACGGACCACACTATTGTTCATAATAGACCGGATATTGTGGTGTTGGATAAGTGGTCGCAATACGTCCAAATCATCGATATAACGATTCCCCTGGACAAGAACATTGAAGAAGGCTATACAACTAGGATCCAAAAGTATAGCGAACTGAGGCAGGAAATCACGAGACGTTGGAAGCTGGAAAAGGTTACCATTCATCCTATCGTAATTTCGGGTACGGGGATCGTCCACTCGAGGTGCCAGAAACTCCTGGAAGATCTGGGAGTTAAGTGGGTGCTAGATTTTAAAACCAAAAAGCGGTTTTACACAACACCTACCGCATATCCCGATGCTTTTTGGACTGTCAAGAAAAAAGCGACTAGCCGCTTCTTGGGCTGGAACGGAAGATCATTTCCGAAGAAAGATTCTATTCTTCATTTTTAAATGATTGAATATAGCGTTATCCCGACAAGAAACTGACTGGCTGGCGACAGCCTGGACCTAACCTATTTGCCCGTCCGCCAGTCATGGGCATAGGCC
>JBAGKK010518282.1:0-13439 GCA_037177015.1 Euceroptres primus
TCCCACCACCAGGTCATGGCCGGATTTACAAGGCATCATGCCAGTACAGTGCTAACGTTGAATAAAGAAGAAGAAGATGGAAGGGGCATTCGTTAAGTCTTCAATTCCGAGAATTAAGTCTTCAATTCCTAGAATTTTCTACCTACACTTCTGCACGAACACGTGCATTGAAATTATATTTTACATTATCGCATCGCACGGAGATTAAATATATACCATTTTTCATTATTAATTATTTCAGACATTTTTAGTTCATAGTACATAGTAAAAACTCTGGGATAAATTTTTTTGCACCTAATTTCAAGATGGGGTACCATCTCGCTCGGACTTCCGGTCCAAAACTACCGTCGATTGTTTTTGCCGCAAAACTGTAAAAAAATGACAGCAGGTGACGTTTCGTACCCCAAGTCAGAGGGGAATGACACCTTGTTACAGGGAAATGGTACCCTGAAATTAGCGTTAGATTCACACTTTGTTTTTTTCTGTGTACATACTGCTTAATCATTTATAAAAGATTCCTATTCCTTTTTCTAACACTTCTCGATACAAAAATGAATTACAAAATTAATAATTTAACTTTATGTACAATGTTTTGGAATATTGACTTGAACCAAAGTAGTGATAAGATCGATGCGATAATGAATAACATAAAATGTACAAAACAGTTCTCAGAAGAACAGTTATTACAAATAAAAAAGAAGCTGCGTGATACACTCTATCCACAATATTGTCGACAGTGGCGAAGTGTGGCACGGAAAAAAGTGACTTCATCAGTAAGTACGCAATGTTCTTGCAAAGCGATTTCACAGTCGACTTTATTGATAATCTTAAGATTCATGAACCAAATAATGGTATGTCTCAAGTAAGCAACCTTCTTGATGATAACAAAATAGGTCGTCTACGTTTATCTTACGAAAAGGGGTCAGAGAAGACATGTATCAATGAACTTTCTGTCAGTCATTCGAAACAGGAGTTGGAAAGAGCATTGAGAATGAAAGACAATGTGTCCGACAATGAAACAGAAGCTGAAGTAACAGATTGAAATGAGGAATCTGATGTTCATAACATTTTAGCAATGTTCGTAGACTTAGATTTGTCAGTAAGAAAATAACATAAATTAAAAATGCATGCTGAAAGGCTTGGTGGTCAGAAATCGTTTCCTTCGTACAGAAGGATTGTGGAAGCTAAAAATGATTGCTATCCAGAATCTGACCACATTAATGTATCCTACTCAAGAGCAGAGATACACTTTCTATTTTTTTCAGAAAGATGTTTCAGTGTTGACCAGATAATTGTAATTTGAAGATGGTGGTATATAGTAATTTTGTGTAGATTACTGCTCATCACACACAAAATTACTATATACCACTATCTTCAAGATACACTTTATATCCTCACTGGGGCACACAATTAAGAGAATCCTTTCAAAATTCAATAAAGATGGGCTGAAAGAGCTTTCTAAGAAAAACTATAGTTCTCGTAGGAAAATGGGGAATGGATAGCGCTAGTGGACAGCAAACTACGTACCAAAAGTGGCCCTGCCAAATGGAGATTGATGCTAAGTTTAACGATAATGAAGACATGTCAAATGATATTGATAGTAGGGATGATGATTTGCATAATTCTGATGCTAGTGAGTGATGATTCTTCCATATTTTTGTTATCTTTTGTTCCGCTCCAGTTGGAAACTGACGATAATGTTATTTGGAGTAACGATACTCCTAATTCAGTTCATTTCTGTCGGGCGATGAAGTCTGTATTTGTAAAATAGAACAGCTTGCTTACATTACAAGAATACAATCACTTTACGAACTTGCTTAAGAAAGTTGAATTATATGAAATCAAGTCAACGATGTAATGTTCAAATTGCGTTTTGATTTGAAATACATAATAATAGATGGCAAAGTTTGCAATGCTCTATGTGAACAAAAGCATTAAATTTTTACATTTGTCGAATTGGACCGAAATTCATCAATAATTTGACTCGTGTCAAAAAGCTCAAGTGCAAAGATAATTGTTACAAATTCGGTCTTTCCACGTTATAGTGTTGGTTACGCTTCATGGAGTTTCTTCTTCATATAGTTTATAATCTTGATTTTAAGAAAGATGCAGCGAGAACGAAGGAACAAAAAAAATTTTTTAAATAGAGAAAGAAACACATTCAAGATACACTGAAATCTAACTTATCAATTTTGGTCGATGTTGTGAAACAAGGTTAAGGAACAACCAACACTGGTATTGTTGCTCGCTCTTTCTTCGCCCAAGCTCAGGGTGTAGCGAAATACACTGGGTTAGATAAAAAGTTGATCGTCAGGTTTCATACTATCTATAAATATTAACTTGTGGTAGGATGATCGATTGTGATAAATACAAAACATTCTGTTTACAAACCGCAAAGCTTTGTGTGACATTATATGGCTGGTATCCAATGTAACCATCAGTCCATAAAGTACTCATTCATGGCAGCGAGATCATCAGATCCTTCGACGTACCTTGCGGCTGGCTATCAGAGGAGCCCCAAAAGACTAATAAAAAGATTTTTCGCAAGGCGAGAGACGAAAATAGCAGAATGTCAAATCGAGTACAGTCCAATAAGGATATCATCCATTACCCCCTGATATCTTCAGATCCTTCGATTAACTCTTTAAGGTTCAAAGATAGGAGAAAGGTCAAAGCCCTGTCGGATGAGGCTGAAGCGTTATTGATAAAAATTTAACTTTGGTTAAATCAATTCTTTGAAAAAGCAAACAAAAAAAATTTTTTAAATAAATAAATCTAAAAAGTAAAAAAAAAAATATAAAAGTTAGAAAAGCAAAAAAAATCTTTTCAACAACTGCTTCCTTGCCGATGGTGAAGAGGCTTAACTACTGTTCATTATGTATGACTGTATGAAAAAACATTAGGACCAAAAGCAGTTCAACTTTTCAGGAATACTCAAGATACTTTATGGAATAGATTATCACATTTTCGGTTTTCGTCAAGATACGATACCCAATAAACAGATAATTTGATAACCCAATAACCAAGAACCCATCACAACTTTCATTAACACATATATAATGACCTTGGTTTTTTAGTACATTCCGCAAAAAAATTAGTAATTGTGACTTTGTTTATAAATATTTTTTAAATAATCAAAATTTCTTGTTAATTGGAAAAATGATCAAAATGTGCATTTATTTATAAAAATTGTTTAAATAATTAATATTTTTTATCAATTTGAACAAAATTACAGCTAGAAGCCACTGGGAATACATTTTTAGTTATAATTGTCAAACAGTAGCTATTCTTAACTAATCGCAATTAGGCATGAATTTCTCTCATATTTTATACAAAAACTATGAATTTAAAACAACTAATCATTGCGAATCACGAAAAAACGGCTTTTGTTTATTAATTGGCTTAAAACATTATAAAAAATTTTTCTCTTACTCTAACCTACTGGAAATTATTGCTAGATAATTATTATACTGACTTAAGCTCTTCTTCAGTCAATTTGAAGATCTTAAAAAAAAAGGTCCATCTGAAAAGATAGGAAAAAAATATTGTTTATTTTGTTGTAAAATAAAAAATTTTTGTTTGGTCAAAGTGAATTTTCTGCACCGACTCGTTATACCTGGGTAAGCAGCAGGACATCAGCTGCGCCTGCGGAGGATCTTTCCACTTCCACAGGAATGCCAAGTCAGCCCATTGACTAGTTATCTAAACATGACGAAGCAGTGATGTGCTGCCACTCCGTAGACTAAGAGACAACAGACCTGACGGAAAGAGGAATCGACTTCTATGGAAAATTCTCGGAATTGCACCCAGAAATGATAGCAGTTACAGAAATAGATCTCCTTTGGAGACTCGAATACATTGAGTCCAACAATCTCCTCTCTAAAAAGCATATCAACCTAATAAGATCTGAGGTTTAGACCACTGAAGCAAATGAAAAACAGGAATAGGAGGATATTGCGCAACCTACATGCAGGAAGTAATGGACAAAAGAAATGAATGAACATTTTCTTCGCACCTACTTTCAAGCCGAGAAAAGTGATGGACCAATAAGACGAGAACACCTTCGTCCTTTCTTGGAAGCGTGTCCCTACTTGGCAGAAAGAGTGAACAGACAACATGTAGCAAGCCAAAAGCGCACCATCTTTGTTCGCGGATTACTGCCTGAGGTTGAAATAGAAACCATAAGGATGCAAGTATACCTCCACTTACTCTAAATGGTGAACCTCCTAAAGTTTCAGAAGACGAGGAGATTGTTAACGCTGCAAGCAGAGACGTCAAGACCAATGGGAATGACAACTTTGTGGAAGTCCAAAAGCAGAAAATCACCAACTTCCGAAATCACAATGACGAAATGGAAATCCCACAGCGAACACCTGCGAGGTCCCTGAAAATCTCTAACGTCTAGAGAAGAACTTCGAACGTGCTTAACTTGATTTTATTGAGGTAGAACCTACTTTAAGGCATTCGTTGCCAAAACTTAAGATCTTTAAGGCCTTATTGGCGTTACTAGGCCACCTGAATACAAAGGTGTTGCCGCTATACCTGCGTGAAGATCTATCCATCACGCAGGTACAGACTCTTGTCTACTGTGCAGCGGTTGAAGCAGCTAGGACTTTAGGGTTAAAAACAAGACCTCAAGGCATCAACAACGCCACATGGAAGGACAAGTATGTTCCGCCATGGAAGCGAAGAATCAAAAGCGAGGTCAGCAGAGTAAGATGCAAACTGGGCAGGTTGACTCAATATAGAAGAGGCAACAGGGTCTAGAGGTTGACCCGTCGCGTGGCAGGTATCCTTCGTTCACAAAACGTCGAATATGGAGCATCTGATTCGACGTTGGACGAAGTAATTGACACCTTCCGGCAGGGACTAGCTGTGTTAACTGCGCGGCTGCACAGATACAAAAAGTCTAACGCCAGAAAAGATCAAAATAAAACTTTTAAGGCGGATGAAAAACGGGTCTACCGTGAAGCCCAAGGACGTTCGAAGTTCCAGATGTGAAAGACTAATTACTGGGAAGGCTGTCTAGGGAAAATATAACAAAAGCAACTTAGAAGCACCGTGACTTGACCTCGAGGGAAAACGCATGTCCAACATTCTGGAAATGCAAGTAACCAACGTCATAATCTCTGACGATGCCAGAGTATTGAGAAGGCAGAAAAACTGGCGAGCACCTGAACCGGATATGCTGCACAACTTTTGGTATAAATACCTCACGCGTGTGCATGGGTCCTTGGCTAGGTGCCATCACGTACATGCGTCCAAAGAAGCCAGACGCCCATAGTCCATCGGCCTTCAGGCCAATAGCATGTCTTCCAACGTTCTGCAAATGCGTTACAGCAATTATATCCGATAAGGTCTACGGTCACTGTGAGGCCAATAACATCCTTAAAGAAGAATAAAAAGGCTGCTGTCGTAACTCGCGAGGCTGCAAGGATCTGGTAATGGTCGATAGTCGCTGCATGTTGCAGGGAAGTAGCGAGAAAAATTAGACACTTAGCTAACTTGAAGTCTAAAATCTCAAATTTAAAACGAGACCAAGACCAATTAAAAATCTTTATTGGTTTTCGAGTTAGGGCTTGATCTGCTGAGCGGTGTGCAAGAGAAAAATTGCTCGGGCGAGCAGCGGGTCGATTTTCTATCCTTTGTGAAATAGAGACAGAAGACTGCCGTGCGTACCGCTCAACAAATCACGTCCTAACTCGAAAACCAAAAAAGATTTTTAATTGTTCATAGTCTCACTTTAAAACTGAGATTTCCGACTTTAATTTAGCGAAGTTTCAAATTTTTCCCATCACTTCCCTGAAGCATGCAGCGAGTTAGAGAATGAAAATTTACCAAAAACGGAAATTACATCGGTCTTTCTCATACGCTATCTCGGCTTTTGTTTAACTAAAATAATTCAAATAGGGCTTATTAGACGCGGAATTTAATAAGCTTTCCGACACTTGTTTTGAAATCTTTATTTCTTTATAAGATATTTACCATGAAAGACAGGCATGTATTTAATACGATTTTTGTAAGTAGTCCCACAATTTTGATCGATACTGTACAAGGAGATAAAAAAGACAGAGGTTGATAGACACGACATAGAAAAATATAAAGCTGGAAAGGGAAGAGATATAAAAAGATACAGGTGGATATACGAGGGATATGCAAATTATTATTATAGACTGTAAATCGTGAAATCATCATTTTTCAATATAATTTTTAATTATAATTATAGCATGGAATATGTAATCAACGGTGGCAACCGCGTAGTGGCCGCCAGCGGCGCTAGTGAAATATATAATAATAATATAATCTCACTCATAACATGGATTTGCAACGAGAGCAATCGATTTGGAGGTGGTCGAAGCGAGGCGCCTTACTTCCTCGCGCTCTAGAGTCTTATCTATTAACTTTATAAAAAAAAAAAACTAATACAACATAAATGATAGATAATTTAGTCCTGTTTATTTTACTACATAACTATTTTTCACATATTTAAAAATTTCGCATATTTTTAAAAGACCGGTTGAATTAAGGGCAATGAACAATTTTTTTTTCTAATTTTTTGAATTACTACATAACTATTTTTCACGTAGGACGCATATTTTTAAAAGACCGGTTGAATTAAGGGCCATGAAAATTTTTTTTTCTAATTTTTTGAATTACTCAAAATTATTTAAAATTTTTTCGAAAAACAAAGATTTTATTTGAAATTTGAAATGATAAGCCTAAAATGTTTTCGGAAATGAATTTTCAGTGATATCGTGTCAAAGACGTAAATTCTGAAAAATTGCTGATGATAATTTTGGAAATTTTTGAAAATAAACACCTAAACATAATATTTAAGCTCGAATATTTTCAGGATTACACTTTTTTGAGTCAATAAACTGCACTAATGAAACGAAGAGAAAACTTGAAATATTTTTGTAAAAAAAGTTACTCTTGTAAAAAGTAGCCTGTTCTGAAGAAGCACTCACATGAGGACGCACCTGCCTCAACTCTCGACCTCACGATGTGCCGATTATTTCGCACATCGTGCCCGAACCGTGAGGGTTCCTTGCGGACAGTTTGCTATCTGGGTACTTTTGACCTAGAAAATCATCAAATACCAAGTACTATAGAATTCCGAGCTTTTTTAAATTTCTCTCGGCATTTTGAGCTTTCAAATTATTATGTTATATTTGGGTTGAAAACCCCCAAAAAGTCCAAGTCTTCATTTAAATCCAATAACATTTTTGTTGAACACATTTCTTGTCAGAAAATTTCAGTTTTACACAGGGATCCGAACGAAATTAAGAGTTATTTTTCGAAATTTTCCAATGCTTTCTACAAATTTAAATTAATTCGGATAAATATTGAGCTGAATATGAGAAAGTATAGCAGTATTGTAGAACTACTGAGGCACAATCTCTAAATTATGAGGCATTTTCGTTTATCTCGCCGTAAAAATTTGATGACAAACATTTCGACATTGTGTCTCGATAGTTCTATAATATTGCAGCATTTTCTCATACCGAGCTGAATATTTAGGCAAATTATTTTGAATTTGAAGAAATAATTGCAAAATATCGAAAAATGACTCTTAATTTGGCTCGGATCCCTAATTTCACGCGACAAACAAATGAACACATTTAGTTTTGATTATTTTGAATTTACCAGTTATATCTTTGACTTCACTTCGCCCAATGTAATCAAGGTATATAGCTCGTAACAACTGCTCCCCAAGTCCAATGTTTTGAAATGGCGGTAAAATTAAAACTTGTGCAATCCGTGGCCTGGTATGATGTGGGTACGCATAATACTGATAAACTGTTGAAAAACCAACTGTTGCATAGCGGACAGATCCCGAGGCGGACACGTACCTCTCAAATCTGTAACAGTAATAAAGAATAATATTTAAGTACTAATTTATATTATAGTACATAATTAATTGACAAATTTATTTTCTTAATTATTTGTATTGTCCCAACAGCCTAGGCCAAATACAGGGTACATAGCGAGTACTTAACTACACTTAACAAGTTTGTATTTGTATTTGTATATGCGGGGAGGCAGCACGGTTAGTACCCCCTTTGACGCTCAGGCAATTCAGCCCATTGTGCCATACCCTTAACAATCTGCTCCTAGTTTTCGAAGGATCTCCCACTATTCGCGTTGCTAGTTCTTCGGTTCCCATAGGAATCCCGAGTACCTATGACCTAAGCCCGGTATTCCGAGTACCAGTATGCTTTAAAGTGTGTGTTTGTGTGTGTGTACTCGAAAATGACCAGCGAACGATAGTCCCCTCGACATGGAGTCTCTTCGCACGGAAATCGCTAACTCTTTTCCGAGCCTCTCAAAGTCGACCAGTAATTCCGAAGCAATAGTCCCCTCGACATGGAGCCTTTCCCTGAGAGAACAATGGCCTCTTTTGAGGGGACCTACAGTTTAAGGTGGATTCCGAACCACCAGAGTCCCGGTTGAAGTACATAGAAAAATTTCCATTGGTACCAGCACAGGGATCGAACAAAAAATACACCCACTTCTAATAGAGCTCTCCACTGTAAGAATGGGATGTACCCAATTCCAGGAGAAAAAAAATCAGACAAAAAGTTGGTTTTTATACTTTATTGAAAACGAAAATTAACAAGTGATTATAATAGAGAATAAAATTGTGCATTTTTTCCCGTTTTCATAACATTTTTCATTACACGAATTCCTAAGCTAATTACAAAATAGTTTATTCTCTGTACCAAAAAGGTTAACCGTACTCTTCAGTTCAACTCGCCGTGATTTCCACAAATTTGCAGTTTACAATTTGAAATTTACAGAGACTGCGTATGAATGTTTTCGTATTGATTATCAAATTTAAAGTCGTATAAGTCAATTTAGGAAAATGTTACAATTTTTGTAGTCTTGCAGGAGCAAAATCACGCCACGATGCATTCAATTACTACGGAAGTCGAGGGAATTTTGAATGAGCTAATTATATTTATAAAGCTAATTATAATTATAAAAAAATAATAACCATTTTCAGGAAGCTCTAAGGAAGTTTTCAGTTAAGTATTATATCGCTGCAAGTTTCCGTTAATAAGTTAGAATTAAATAAGTGTTCATAGATATTTTCTTGAAAAAGTGCGCAGAGATGCTCAAAAGGGCTCGAGGAGGCGCGCATCCTCATCCTGCCAACGTCACTAATTCAGGGCTGTAGTCTATTGCCAATGCTTTTTGTGTGTTCAGGTTCCGGATTTGATATTGTTTTATTTTTTTCAGCTTACGGAAAGTTGGGTTAACATTTACTTTTAATATTATTGTCCATTTAGAAACTAAATTATGCAAGATATAAACGACGTTGAACATGGTAAGAAGAGGGAAAGAAAAAGAAGTGTAATGTAGTCGAGAAATATTCTAAAATTAAATCTAAATAGACTAAGATGTCAAAATAGACAAGTAAAATAACCTTTTTTTGAGGAGTTTTTCATGACAAAGGTTAGCAAAAAATATATTGTTTCTCATTTCTTTCGCTTTTTTTACCGTGCCCAACGTCCTTTATATCTTGCATAATTTAGTTTCTAAATGAAAAACAATAATAAATCGAAAACATAAACACACAAAAAGCATTGACGATTGACTACAGCTCTGCATTTGTGACGTTTTAGCAGGATGAGGATGCGCGCCTCCCTAAACCCTTTCGAGCATCTCTGCGCATTTTTTCAAGGAAATATCTATGAACATTTATTAATTTCTAACTTATTAACGAAAACTCGCAGCGATATAATACTTAACTGAAAACGTTGTTAGAGCTTCCTGAAAAGGGTTATCATTTTTTTAATTCGCTCACTCAAAATTCCCTAGACTCACGTAGTAATTGAAGGCATCGTGGTGTGATGGCATCGTTATCACTTTGGGCCGGTTTCCAAATTTTTAATTGCTCAGCGTGTACAGTCGCAGCATACCTTCGCCCGGAAGTATCTTTTCGCAGGTCTGCGATTTCATATGTATCGACAGGATAAATTTTCGTAAATGCCAAAGGACCACGAAACTTTTTTTGCAATTTAACAGATTCGCCTGTTTGTTCCGGTACATCTCGCATATAAACAATATCGCCTGTATCGAAGTTTCCGTAGATATTTCTTTAATGCGTAGTCGAGCATTTTCTTGGAGTTCGCACGGATCGATATATCTTTCTTCGCCATCTATGGTCAAAATTCGCAAGAGACCTTCGTCGTGTCTATTGACACACCCATAAACTAGTTCAAAAGGGCTTTTCCCGGTAGTTCTTCGGCTTTCAATTTTATTTATCCCGGCTGTATTCCTTTTTCTGAGATTTCGAATCCTAGAAATATTACTTGTGATTTTCTTAAGGTTAACCAATTTTTTCCCGAAATCAGGATATCATCAAGATAAAAAAGAATGTTTTCAGCTCTAAACGGGTCTAATACTCGTTGCATTAATTTTGCAAAATAAAAAGGCGCATTCATTAGTCCGAAGACCATTCGCGTAAATTCACCGGTATCGTCCATCGTAATGAGCGCAGTTTTCGCTTGAGCCTCTTTAGATAATGGTACTTGCAAATATCCCATAGCTAAATCGAGAGTAATAAATAGTTTACTATCCCCAAGCCATGCTAGTTGCTCGTCTATATTCGATAATGGAAAGTGTATTCTTTCGGTTTGAGAATTTAAAGAACTATAATCAACGACTAAAGCATTTCCACGTCTTGAGCTCAGGTGCACGAAGTTTAAACCAATCTAGAGCTCCTTCGATCATGTGTGTTCGAGCTTCTTCAAGGACAAAGCTGTCCGGCCATCTGTGTAAAATTTTCATTCCGTCCAATGTTTGGATCTACTCTTTCGCCTTACTTGTACCAATCTCTCTATCGAAATCTTCTATATTTTTCGTGAGAACTGGCATGATGTGATAGTTGGTGATCGGTGGCTCATATGATGACGCATTAGCGTTTGAAGGAGCGTTCGCCATTGCACGATCACAGAGTTGGAGAATAACTTGATCTCTTCGACGTGCATCTTCTAAAAGGTTCCACATTAGTTGTTCGAAGGTCGGATTACTACCTTGCGTTTCGTTTTGACGTGGTAGGGGTGCATCACTACCAGGAGTTGCGGCTGCGTGCAAACCTGGATTAAGTTGACGCATGTTCGATGACATTTGTGAGATCAAGTCTCAGCGCACGCGCAACGGGCCATAAGCGTTGCTTTGAGGTTGTATGGTAACATGAGGAGGCAGCACGTTCCCGACAGGTCCTGGTCTTGACAGTTGGTTGTCTCGTTCTCTGCTCGCTGGAGTCCAAGATTCTCGACCTTTTCCCATGATTCCCGAATATCTTGTGGTGTTCAGTTCTACCTGATTTGTTTCATCGTCATTCCCACCAGGCATTTGTTGAAGTTGTCTCGCTAAATCTTCGAACTGAGCTAACGGATAGTTTTCGCCTCCTTCCGCCATCTTTTCGTGCTGGTCGACACTTCACGTTCCGATTGTGTCACACGCGAAGCTTCTAGAATGACGACGCCGCGGCTCCAGAAGTGATTTTTTAGTAAAAAATTGTTCTGAAAAAGTTTTGTGTTCAGTTTTTGTGAAACATCTCATTGTCTGTTCGTTCTTGATGAAAACTGCCCCAATTTGAGTTAAATTAGACTTGTGTCTGCTGCATTCCAGGTGAACATATATTCTTATAAGATTACAAGTATATTAAACTCCTAGCAAAATCACAAAATATCAAATGTTATATTTTTCTCTCAAAATTGTAACAATTCTTGCAAAAAGGCACACTGACCATATTTTGCGAATTATTAAAGATATGACATTTGATATTTTGTGGTTTTGTTGGGAATTTAATATTCTTTCAATCTTAAAAGAACATATTTTCATCTAGGATGCAACAGACACAAATCTACTTTAACTCAAATTAGGGAAATTTTCATCAAGAACAAACAAGCAATGAGATATTTCACAAAAGCTAAACTAAAACTTTTTTTCGAACAATTTTTCACTAAAAAAACACTTCTGGAGGAAACATCTTCAAAAACTATTAGAGATACAACGTTCCATTTTTTCAATTTTACGGGGAATTGTGTACGCTTTAATTCTTTTAAATAATATTGTTTACACGTGGAATGTACCAAAAAGAAGTCATATTGAAAAAAACTGATTGAGTGTACCCGTTTTTAAAAATTTTAAAGCGTTCCAAATGTCGCACGAAGTTGAACACTTAGAGGCTTTTTACGGTTGTGAAACTATAGGTTTGAAACCAATCAACCTATGCTTTTAAGTCATTTCTTCGAAAATGTATTTAATAACCTTAATATTAGGGTGCCTATTTAAATTCTACTAATTTTTTTTCAAAGGTCTTACCCCCTAAAATTAAACATTTTAACTAAATAATAAACCCCTATTTTTTTTAAACAATGCTTTTGTACCTCCGCAAGGAACTTAAAGTTATAAATACGATAAAAATTTTGTTTCTTAAAATGGAAAAATAGTCGGTAATTTTTTTGGTTTAAGGAAAACAATTAGACGGAAAAATCTGAGAAATATTTTAAATTGGCGCTTATGGCGTATCAAAATAATCTAAACTTTGAAGACTGTAATAATCTTGTCTCGTAAGATTTTTCCTTATAAAAAAAATAACATCTCATTTTCTGTTTTTTGACAAAAAACTACATTTTTTGTTTATACGTTTGTTGTCTCAGAACCGTTCTGGAGGCAGCAAATCACTTAAACGGAGAGAAAAAGGTTTTTTACAATTTTTGTCTGAAATTTTTGATAAAGGGTTGAAAATGAATTACATGGAAGGTGAATATACTTAAAATGAACAACTTTTGTTTCAAATATTATATGCTAAAACTATTCATTTAGGAAAATCAATAGTTATATAGTTTCTTTTAAGAAACGCGTATTATTTTATTCATTTAGAACTTTTTTGATAGAAACATTATTTGTTATAAACTTTTTTTAGATAGTAAATTATCATTGCTTTTGCCCATTGAATGGAGAAGGTAAAACACATTGTTGATATCGAAATAATTTTAATCTGATTTCAATCCTTTAACAATAGTCGACTTTTCTGCATCATTAAATTTTTGGCAGTGTTGTTCCACGACATGTAGTAAATACTGTTTTAAACTTCACGCTTGTATGGAAGGTGGCTACAATTATTTTTTGCTCTTCTTCTTTTACGTAAAAAATTTTAAATTCAAGTAGTTAGAAAATCATAGCCCCGACCGTGACTTCTCTGTTCTGCGGTTCGTAAACTTTTACAATGTTATTGTTATCCAACTCAAGCCTTTCGAATCAAGAGGGCCAGAAACTGTACTTACTACCAGTCGTTGAACACATCGCCAAAAATTTAATGATTCAAAAAAGTCCAGTATTGTTAAGGGATCGTCCCACTTTAGACACCCGAAAAAGGTTATCTTCGCGAATTTTTCAAGCTATTTCTATTATATATAAGA
>JBAGKK010518293.1:0-13438 GCA_037177015.1 Euceroptres primus
TACACCTGGGCACGATAGAATAATTAGATATCGATAATAACAATTATAATAAGTATACTTTCACTTAAAATTAGTTTGCTGATTAAAAGATAGTTAAAACTATCTTTATCTTACGAAAAATCACAAAAACTAAAATTTTGACACTTTCTCATCTCTCAAATTTCGTGAAGTTGGTATGGGAATTCAAGGAAGTTCATAACCCAACCTAGCATATGATAGCGGAAAAGCGCGAACTTTTTCAAACCTAGTGAATAGACACAACATGTACAGTTTTTTCAGGAAATTATTTAAGAGCTATTTAAAACAAATAAATATGAAACTTGAAAACAAGTTTTTCTTTCGGAGTTATTTTTATATTAATAAAGAAGAAAATAAAAATGATAATTAAATTTACAATATTAAAAAAAATAATTAATTTACAAATTTAAAGGAAAAAGTATTTGTCGTTATTCTATAGTTTTATCTTTATTTAAAATAATTGCAAATTGTTTACAGAAAATGCTTTCAAGAAATAAAAAAACTTAAATTAATTTTCTCCAAAACCAATGTATTCTCACAATTTAGTACAAAATATGAATTAACCTATTCATAATTTTTTAAATATTACGAAAAATTTTTAATGAATTTTATTTTCAGTTGATTATTCTTAATAACTTTAAAAAATGTTTTCATCATATTTCAATCAATAGTAATTTCATATTTTTGATTGGACGTGTTTTCTACATTAATTTACCAATGGATCTACCAAGAATCAACAAAATTAAAGTTCTTGCAAAAAATGTATTCGGTTTGTATAATAATAATAGTAATTTATAGATATCCTTATACACACAATAATATAATTTTGCGACATACCTGCTTACTATTAATAATTATTCTTATATTCCAATTTGCCAATGATATATTTCCGGGTGGATAGAATTATTTAATAAACATAAATACTTCTAAAATTATTAAAAACTTAACCACGCTAAACCTCTAAACAAATGTGACATTTCGTGTTTAGCATCATTCAACGAATACAGCTCGAGATCATCGCAGTGCTACCAATTGTGCCAGCGAAATATCACGATTATCTACTGTTGGTTATCTACTGTTGGAAAATTGAATGTCAAATAAAAAGTCCTGAAATATTTATAAATAATAAAAATTAACATTTTTCGCCATATACATATTGTTCATTAACCTTCAAATTTTTATTATAATGTAAAACCATGCCTCAGAAAAATTTCATTTAGATGAAAAGCTTGAATAAAAAAAAGGTAAAATTTTTTTTCCAATGCTAAAAATTAAGTTTTTGTTTTTACACAATAATTAATTATACTTTTTCAATAAAACTTTGTCTGACAAGACATTACCATTGCTGAAATTGTATACTAAAAAAACCAATCAAGATTCCTGGCTAGTTTTCTAGTTAATAAGGATTATCTACTGTTGATCATTATCTACTGTTGGGTGGTTTCCCCAATTAGATTTCAACCAGTCTTCGATTGTATAGTTATGTGGAATCTAAAAATACTCTGCGTGATAAATTTTACTCTTTGAATAATAATTTGTTTTCCTTTTTACAACTGTTTATATAAGTTTACTTTTACTATGCAAAAGTATAGTAATTTTATAATACATTTTTCTTCAATAACAATTAACCCTCCTTAATGATTTATTATCGAAATCAAATGATTAAAAAGCATTGAATCATTAGAATGAAATTAATTGATTTCAGCTGAACCAACTACTGCCCTCGATGGAAGGATAATTGGAGGCAACCAAGTATCCATTGAAAATGTACCATATCAGGTCAGCTTGAGAAAATTAGGATCTCACATTTGTGGTGGCAGTATAGTATCTCCCAGGTACGTTCTAACTGCTGCCCACTGTGTAGGAAGTTGGACACTTTTATACAGAATTCGAGCAGGTTCATCAACCAATAAATATGGTGGAAGTCTTCATCGAATCAAGAAAATCATCAAACACAAAGGGTACATAAAGAATAAAAATGGAGTGCCCGTAAATGACATTGCTTTAATCGAAGTTAGACCTCTCTTCAAGCTTGACAAAACTAGAGCAGTAATTCCTCTTAATGTCGGAGAAACCTTTCCTAATAATAATGCTACCATTAGTGGTTGGGGAATCACTGAAACAGAGAATCGTCCAGTTTATTTGCAGGCAGTAAATGTACCTATAGTTAGCAAAAAAGAGTGCAAGGAAGCCTATCATCAAAATGAACTTGAAGTTCCGGAGGGACAAATTTGTGCTGCCTATCCAGAAGGAGGAAAAGATGCTTGCCAAGGAGATTCTGGTGGACCTTTGGCTGTCAATGGTCATCTGGCTGGTATTGTTTCTTGGGGAGTTGGTTGTGGACAAAAAGGAAAACCTGGTGTTTATACCGAAGTGGCACATCATTTGCTTTGGATCAGAAAATATGTTAGGCAGTGATATGATGACAAATTGATAGAATAAAGTGTATTATTTGTACAATGTTACTGATAAATAATGAATATCTGCAAAAATTGCACTTGACTTTGTATAAATGTATCAAGAACGAGTAAGGGTTTCATGAATAATGTACAAATTTCTTCAGTGTTAAAAAAGTTGTCTTTTATGCATTTTTTTAATGACACATTAAAGAGACCTTGCCTGTAAGATGTACAGTATTTTTCAAATAAAGAAAATGAAATATATTTTTCGCCGATTAAGATATGCTTGATGATCCATATTTTATGTCAATAGATAACATGCGCATGTCAGGAATCTTTTAAACTCTTCTTGTTCATTGAACAAAGGATAAAAATAAGTATGTTTCCATATTATTTCAAGTATAAACGTCAATTACTATTTTATAAATAAATAATTAAAATTGTTAAGGGTATTTAATAGATAATGATGACACGAATTACCGACCGATTTTTTATTTATATTGAGAGGATTTATTAAGGGTATTTGGTACATAATGATGTCACTAATTACCGACCGATTTTTTATTTATATTCAGCGGGTTTATTAACAGAGAAATGTAAATAGAATGCTGAAATTTGAAGAAATAATAAGGAATATGTCAAGGAATCGAAGTCTGAGGCGTTTAAATTTTTATTTTAAAAAAATTATTTTTGAAAAATTTTTTTTTTCGACGTAAAACTAAAACGCATCAGAGATCGATGCCTAAGTATATTCTTTATTATTTCCCAAAATTTCAGCATTATATTTGCATTTCTCTCTTAATTAACCCGCTGAATGTAAATAAAAAATCGGTTAGTAATTCGTGACGTCATTATGTATCACAGACCCTTAAACTAAAAAAAGTTAATTTAGAAATATTTCTTTCATCTTTCACATAGGGAAACAATTGACTATTGGTTTACAAGTTGTCAAAATAATTGGTTTTATTATTATAAGTTATACATTATCATAAATTATCAAAAAGTCAAATCAAATTAACTAAAACAATCATTGAAATTTAAATTCTTTAAATAATAATAATTTTTTTCTTGTTATCATTTGCGCATTTTCAATACGTTAGATTTAACGTTTGTTAAATCTGGAAGATTTCCGTTCTGTTTTTTATCACAGTAAAGTCTCCCATTTTTTTTACAACTTATCTTAGATTTGAAGATATAAGTCAGTGATATCTTGACTAATTGATAGTTCAAAGTATACTAATAAAATATATCAAAATATGAATGTTATCAATTCTGAGTATGCAGCACAAAATTATTATTTTAACTGTAATAATTTAAATTTTTTGATAATATTTAAACCTTATTCAATTTATAAAAAATATTATTGTATGCTTTTAAACTATTATTACAGGATGAAGGTGAAACCATTGAATTGTAACAATATGTAACAATAAACAATATGTAACAATATATATTTCATTATTTTATGTTAACGTATCTTTTTCTCATTACTTACGTAAAATATAATTACGGATGAATGCAACTTGAACTCACCTGAAACAAAAAGGAAAATATTACTACTTTAGTCACAAAGTTCTGAAAATACAGAGAGTCATGTTTATTTATTGACGCTATTCTTGTCATTAAATGTGTTCAAGTTTTAAATTTAATGCAACGTGAAGCATAAGCACTATTGTTTTCTGAAACAAAAGCTGTTGCAGGATAATTAAGCTTTATTTATAAAGCGTAATTTTGCTCGTAACCGTAAGCAATTCCAACCGTTTCTAAACATTTACTTAACGAGAATTGCTCTAGTTTAGGTGGAATAATCACTGCTATTTGGTGAAATATTGTATAATTTTCTCAATGATTAATTAAGCTAAACATAAACAAAACCCTAAGAAAAACATAAATATATTTCACAATATTTACTTAAAGGGTTAAGAAAAAATGGTATATTTGTCATATTAAAAAAATTTGAAATTAAAAAATAACATAACTGGTTTATAAAGTAGATAATAAATACAGATTTTAAATCAATAATGAAGTTATAAGACCCAATATACAATAATTTATTTCCATCTACTAGAATTTTTTTTATTATGCAAATTTAGTATTTTATGTGCATATTTTTTTTATTTGTGAGTAAATATAGAGTAGAACTTTCAGTTATCAGTTCAAGTATTTCAGTAATCTTATAATAAGACAGACATCTTATCAGATATTAAAATACTCTTTAGATCATTCTTGTCATTTCCCTTATGCGTGTAAAAACTTTTGAAATATATTTAATTTTTAAAATGCGTGAAAAATATGCAATATTTTTGCAATATCATGATTAAAACTTTTGAATAAATACATGTTTTACTTCACAATGTACACATAAAATGTATAAACCCAAGGGCACAATGCTATTTTTATTTTTCTTTGTAGAAAAAAATGAGGTCACCTGCACTACAGGGCTACTCTTCATTCCTTTATTTAAAACATAAAAAATATATTTTTAAACTCAGAAAAAATAACAGAATTCAGGTGTATTCTATTATGCACGTTGCTTTAATAAAACCGATTCATTGAACTTGATGCAATTTAAAATATTATTTTCGCTCAAACAATGCGGATAACGTGCGCACAAATAATAACACGTGAGAAATCGGTTTCTCTAAACATCAAAGATTATTATTTTTAGTGGTACATATATTTGTGATTTTTGTTTCATTTCCTACATAGATGTTAAAGAAAATATATTGATGTGTCAAAAAAGTAAAAAATCAGTTTGACTCAATATTCTGTTTACTTTACAAAGGATATTTACACGTATGGATTATTCTCCACGCAGAGGGCACTTTCGAAAAAAGTAAATTTTTTTCGAAAATTGTTTCAAAATGATTTCCTTTAGTACACATTAGGTTTATTAACATTAATAAAAGAACCTGTAAAAGTATTCAAGCTACAAATTTATTTGAAAGGCTTGTGGAGCCTTCTGACGTCGCACTCATTTTCTATCTTCTTGTAGCTAGAATTATTCCTCAATAAAGTAAAAGAATACAATGAAATTTTCACAAATGAGGAATAATAGAATATAAAGTAAAAATTAGATATAAAAAAGCACAAAAAATTTTAACTTTTAAATAAAAATGATTTTAAACTAATTTTTAAAATTAAAATGAATAATTCTTTGATTATAGTTTAAAGATTAAAGATCAGGTAAAAATAAAATTGATTTGGTTTGTAACTATAATAATATAAGTTTTCGAAATTTTTAACAATTTAATAATGAATAATAATAATTTTTTGAAAATACGTAATAAATCCTTTTTTAGTCGTAACAACATATTTTGATAAAAAATAGACGTAAAATTTTTGTTAATTTTGTGTTAAAATAAATTTCTTATTTTATTATAAAAGAACATAATCACAAGAACATAATTATTTCTGAAAAATAACAAATAGAAAAATAGATATATCCTTTCTTAATCTTTCCTCTTCTTTTAATAATTCTGCTGCTGGATTCGATTTTTGTCTTTTACCTTTGGCGAATTCACCGTGTATTTTCCAACTAAAAACATAATTATATATTCTAAAAAAACGTTAAAATTTATAAATAAACAAAATTACTACGAAACACGGTTTCCAAGAAAAATGTAATAAGTTTATACTTTTAATTTAATTAAATAAATAAGCAAAATTTATAATGATAAACGTTTATATTTTTAATGAAGTTAAGCACAAATAAACAACGAGCATTAGGAATATCACAGGATCGTATCAAGTCGTAAAATTAGTTCTGCAATTACATTTTTTTGTATTAAAAAATTATATTATTTTGACACTAAAAAATTATTTTATTTTGACACTTTTATAACTAGAACAGAATTATTTATGCAAAATACTTTCTTTTCATTACATTTTTGTAGTTTTTTCGATAGGGTTCCATTTATTATCATCCCAGCTCTGACAAGCCAAAAATAAGATTACGTTGATGGATGTTACGTCGATGGAAAACAACACAAAAAGTGTCCCTAAAGTTTTGAAGTAGAATGAATCGTAAAATCCTTTGGAAAATCATTTTTTCCCGTTCTGATCTACATTTTTACCTTTATTCATTAACTTTTATTAAGAAATATAAAAGTTATTGCAAATTACGTCTAAAATGTGCCTTAGACATGTGTGCACATCTCTTAAAGCCATTTTTTGGGTACATAATATTTTTTTACTCTGACTTACAATAATATAATCAAATTTTTACTACGGAACTCATTATGAGGTAGTAAAATCAAGATATGTACCAAGTTTTACAATAACACAACCAGTAGTTTCAATAATATAATCTGTGGACACCAAAGTGCTCTGTCTGTGGAGAATTACCCTATACGATTCGAATTTATAACATTATCCTGTTAAGATTGAATTCTGGGAAAAGCGAATAGGAACATGACTCCATAATTTTGTTATTTACACAGAATTAAAAATTCCTGTTTATGCATTGTTACTGAGATTAAGTTCTTCCGCTAATGCACTACCAGGCGATAAAGTGCATAATCTTGTATTAATAATGTGGAAGTTCGGATCCGGTAGATAGCTAGAAGATTACCTTTTGATTGATCTTCCATCAATCACAATTGGTTTCAACTGTAGTATAAATTGCAAGGCTTTTGAGGGTAAAACGAAGAGTGGTGCAATATGACAAGAGTAAAAATGTTGGTGTTTCTGGTGCTTTCGATCATATCCATTTCGACAGCTGGTGAGTTCAGTAAATAAAAAAATGACAGTTGATTCAACCAACTGATTTTAAATATCATTGAATAAGTCAACTATTTTTTCTATACAATCTTTACTTTTAAATTCTCTGAATTGACACCTTACAGATTGTCTAATTTTTTTATTTAAAATTTTTATTTATTATTTAACAAATTTGTAATGCTATTTATAAATTGCAAATAATTTCCAGATAATATCTAAAATATTCAAATTGTTCTGAACAGCTGATCTGATTCCCTCATTAATGGTACTGAATCCTTTGAGCCCCAATGGACGGATTGTAGGTGGTGAGTCCACCACTATAGAAAAATTCCCATATCAAGTGCAACTGCAAATTTTGGGTTTCGGATACTGTGGAGGCAGTATCATTTCCGAAAATTGGGTTTTAACGGCTGGACACTGTGCAAGTCACCCCACTAAGTGGATTTCTGTTCGAGCTGGTACGACTCAATATACAAAAGGAGGAACTGTGCATCGAGTAGATAAAATTATTTTACATGAGGAGTTTTACACAAGTGAATCTGGAGTTCCTACTAATGATGTTGCTTTACTGCATCTAAGGACACCATTAGAATTAGATGAAACCAAACAACCTGTTCCACTTTTTGAACAAGATGAAGATATTTTGGTAGGTTCATTGTCTACCATCACTGGATGGGGAGCTGTTTTGCATGGAGGAAGTGTTTCTGATATTCTTCAAACTGTGAATGTTCCCATTGTGTCAAAAGAAGTTTGCAGTTCTGCTTATGCATCTTTTGGAGGCCTTCCCAAAGGTCAAATTTGTGCTGCTTATCCTGAGGGAGGAAAGGATGCCTGCCAAGGTGATTCAGGAGGTCCATTGGTGGTAAATGGTCGATTGGCTGGTATAGTGTCTTGGGGCAATGGATGTGCCAAACCAAATTTTCCCGGAGTTTATACAGAAGTCGCTGCTTTTAGAAATTGGATAGATGAGAATTCAAGTCCTTAGTTTTTTAAAAATGAATTTTTTTAATGCTTGAAACTGTGATCATTCTTATAGAACTAAAAATAGAAAATATTTACTGATAAAGATGCAGTTTATTATTTATTTCGATTTTTATTCACTACTGTTAGAAAATACTAGACCCCTTGTTTTACAAGGAATGCGTACCATCCAAAAAATATGAGGCCACCTATTTTTTTCGAGGTGCATAAGTTCTTCTAATTTTCATAATACAAGTGATTTTCTTAATTATGTAAGAAAATAGTATGTAAGCATTGCAATCCTTCGATCTCAAGTATTTATTAGTAGTTTTAATTTATTTAGGTTTAATCCGAAACTGTGAAATGTCTAATATTTTGTAAGAATTTTATTTTTGACTAAGTGTATTTATAAGTCTAAGTGAAAATTTTATAAATAAAAAGTTTCACTGATTATATATTTTTGACAGTTTTCCAAACCTGTTTTTTGTAATCATAGATTACATTCATTAAATGTAGTATTAACAATAGCCATTATCATTTTACTTACCATTCTTATGAGATTTATTGTTTTTTAAACTTATTTTAAGCCATTTTCTCTACTTAATAATAATAATAGAATAAAAATATTCATTGTTTTCAATTATATTCATAGTGTATTTTATTTTATTCAACAGAGATCACTTTTTCTAAGTTTTATATTTTTGATTTTTAATATATTTTTTATAAGTTATAATAAGTTTTAATAAGTTAATAATTATTTTATTTATAAGAATTTCTAAACCTATACTTATTATTTATATACATTAAGAGAATTGGAAAAGCAAAATATTTTTAATTGAAACTTATTTCAGGAAGAGTAAGTATTCTATGCAATTTTTTCTACGCAATTTTTTGTTACAAAAAATATGAATAGATATATTTTGATAAAACTTAGTGCTGTCTCAATTTCGGCGCGAAGGACTGGAATTGCGACAGACAGAACTTAGTCAATGACAGTGATTAGATTAAATAGATTAAATTAATGATTGATGCGCATCGATTAGAATTTCATGTGCGAACTATCCATGATAGCAATTTTGTATATAAACGATTTAAATTTAAGGTTTTCGTTACTTCAAAATTAGTTTGTGCTCAAGATGATTAAGCTTCTGGTTGTACTTGGCTTCACGGCTATCACAAGTGGTAAGTTTCATTGATTTTATATTTTCACTGTTTGAATGATTGATGTTAATTCATGATCCCGATTTTAAATTTAATTTTCATTAGATTTAAATAAGAAATTTGTGAAGAACTGGAAGCTAGAATCATAATGTACAAATTATTTGGAAGAATAAAATTTAATTTTTGTGTTAAAAGTATTTCTTATCTTTCTGTGTGAATATTATACTATTCTTAAATAATGAATTTATGCACAAATAAAAAATTATATCAAAATGTAAAAATTACTTGAAAAAATATTTGATTTTGATTTTAAAAGCTTTTATTAAAAGTATTTATTTCTTCTTCAGGTACTACAAATTAAAATTATGTTACCTATTTTATAAGTTTTCTTAAATGAGTTTTCTTGTTATTTAAATTATTTTATGGAGTACCTAACTTGTATATTTTTTTGCTAATCCATAATTTTATATACAAATACTTCCTGTCTATGTCAAATTTTGTGCACTGAACAAAAATTTCAGTTGCGCAAAGTATTAAGAAGAAAAATGAATACTTTTCATGTCTTATAGACATTTACTTCTGCTCTATGTAACATAAAACCTTATCGATTCCACGAGGTGAATGAAGTAGTATATTATGAAACATGTGCGTAAAATCGTACTCAATAGTGAGGAACAAATGTCTCCCTAGAAGTTGTTTCAACTTTGAAGTTCGCTCGATACTTTTCTTCGCCGAAACTTAAAAAACGTGCTTACCGTCTGGTTTCAATTTGCAATTAATTATTATTAAACTATTGGCAGTTTTAACTTTTTTCTTCATTTTGTAGGCATCGCTAGAGTATAATGCGTGCGTATACCAAATTTCAAACAGTTTCTATAATATTTGTCTGAGTAAAGACGATTTATGTTTTAAAAAATAATGGAATTTTGGGAAATTTTTTTCACTTTTTCAGTTTTATGATTAAAAATATACATCGGGGTAAAAAACTTTAAATAGAAAAAAGTTCCACCTTGACATTCTCTACAAGCCCATATTTTCTTTATTTCACTCTTTTGAACTTGAAAATTTGGATATCACAAGACGTTTGGACAATACTTTTTTGCGTTTTCGAGCGCTAGTTCCCTTATTGCATCCGGCCCCTCAATTGAAGACATGTTTCAATGTCTCATTTTTGAGACAGAGCTAGACTTCAATTATGTCTTGGAGACAATAGACTGAGATCTGGAACAGCTGTATTAGAGTAATTTATGACAGTCAGACCTTTCGTTTCGATGAAGGATCGGGGCGACATAAAACCCTAAGCGGCCTAGGGGCGTCACTAATCCCTTTTTACAATTTACAAATTGTTTATATTATTTATTCACATCAACACTATACTTAAGTTTTACGTCTTCACCTTTTTATATTTCTTCCTTATTATTTAAACAGTACATCCCTTTGATGGAAATTCTAAAAATGATAACCGTTTTTAGTTATCTCTTACCGTTTACGAGATATTTGATACTTATTCTAATTTTGAACTTTTTAAAACAAATTTTAGATGCTTGTAATCGTGAAAATCCATAAGATCTGAATTTTCAACCATCAATTTGCTAATTACAAAAATGCAAAAATTTTCATGTATAAATTTTAATCCTCTTCACCTAGTTAATGCTGTATTGCAGAGTTCGTGGAAAGGATCCTCGCCTGGGACTTGGTTGAGGCTAAGGCTGTCATAAAACAGTGACCAGGTATAGAGGATTAAAATTGGAAAGAAAACATTTTTGCAGTTTTGCAATTAGCAAACTGATAGTTAAAAAATCACAATCTGCGTATTTTCACGATTACAAATATATAAAATTTTCCCTAAAATGTTATAAAATACAGTTTTTCAGTACGTCAAAATCGGTAGATAATGAAATTTCCTTCCCAAGAACTTTGGTATTTTAAACAAGCCAAGGCTTGTCTTGAGACAACTTTCGTTGTCTTGAGATAAGTAAAACCTCTCGGGACCATAAAGGTAAGACGATGTGTTATGTCTCGTCTCAGTTTTGAGACGCAACTAGACATCGCCGAGTTGAAATCGAACTGAAGACGAATCAAGTCGAACCCAAGTCGAAGCATTTTTACTCGGGCCATTTCAGGGGAGACTAATTTCTAGACTAAAATCTAAACTTTTTAAATCCAGACCCTAGAACCGATGTCTTCGTTTTTTCTTTTTCGATGTAATTTAATAGAAAAAAAAGTTTAAAATTGTTTAAAAAATTTAAATAAATTTTTCTTTACAGCGAGCCCGCTCCTTCGTTTCGAGGGAAAAATTGTTGGAGGCAAGCCAATTAACATCACAGAAGCTCCTTACCAAATCAGCCTTTTCTCAGGCAGTCGATTCATTTGTGGTGGTAGCATAATTTCGAAAGACTATATCCTGACTGCAGCCCACTGCTCTCAATATGGATTCTATTCGGTCTACGCTGGCTCATCTTTCACCAACCGAGATGGTACCAAACATTCAGTATCCAAAGTGATAATTCACGACAACTTCGGCCGGACGAATGATAATATACCAATAAATGACATTGCTCTCATGAAAGTGAATCCACCATTTCAACTGGATGAGTCACGTATAGCTGTTCCTCTCGTTAAAAAAGATACATTTTTGGCTCCTGGACTTCTTGGTACCATTTCTGGTTGGGGAACAACCAGTGAAGGTGGATTTCTTTCTGATCAACTTCAAGCAGTTCATGTACCTCTTATCAGCAAGGAGTCATGCCAGAAACAGTATGATTTTGTTGGTACCATTCCTGAGGGTGAAATCTGTGCTGCTTATCCACAGGGTGGTAAGGACTCGTGCCAGGGTGACTCTGGTGGCCCTTTGATCGTTGAAGGAAATCTTGCTGGTGTCGTTTCTTGGGGATATGGTTGTGCAAGACCTTCACACCCTGGAGTATACACTGAGGTTGCTTACTACCGCGACTGGATCAAAGAAAATTCTGGTTTGTAAGGATTTCATCTTGAGAAAAGACTATGCCAAAGAGGCGTGTGGTTCAAGTGCAAATTTTCTATCTGTTTCCTGAAAACCACTTGCAAATTATGTACAAACTAATTATTATTTAAGGTATTTGACGATTATAAACTAATGTGATTCTATCGTGTAAACTAATGCTTTTAAGACAAATTCCATCGTGTTATAGAAAGAGTAATTACCATTCATGAATGTACCTTTTTATAGTTTTTATTGATATAATTTACACAATACACACTCTACGTTTATATAATATTGTGTACAAATACTAATGTATTATAAGGCATACAATACAATAGAGTTAAGAGAGTTCGAACCTTTTAATATCTATATATTTATGCATAATTGATCACCTCTCGGAAGTAGTACTCCAATGTTCTTTACCACCTCTTAGCCTCTTAGGAGAATCTATGCAATCAGTTGAGAAAATAAAAATAAAAAAATAAATTATAATCAGTGTATTAAATGAAATGAATTACACCATCATTGTTTTTTTTTTGCTAATATGTATAAAAAATTATACTTTAATTGTTATTTTAAAATACAATCAGGTGCTTAGTAACAAAATAAAATTGTGTTATTTAAGTAGCATACAAAATTATTGTATTTTAAACATAACACTGATTGTAAATAAGGGCCACTATAAGTCAGAATAATCAGGATCTGTAAGTGGTCTTCCGATTTTTATGAAACTTGGCAAAATTACAGTGTTGCATAAGAGCCATTTATACCCAAAGGATTTTGGGAAATTTTAAAAATTATGGAAGTTACACCATGTTGAACATTATTGATGCGTTTTTCTTAATTATCGACATTTCTGAAACTCATAATTGATTTTTATTAAAATTTGAAGGTATTATAGAAAAAATTACACATATTAAGATTATAATAAAGACGAATTTTTTTTTTTAATTTTTGACAAAAGAAAGTTACACGGAGAGAAAGGCTTAGTAACTCTCACCCTAGAAGGGTGAAAGCTACTAAACGGATTAGTATATTATGGACAGACGAAGCTAGCGGTTGGATTTACTAAACGCTTGTTTAGTCCCTATTACTAATCACCGGAACGTAGTGCCTACTGCGCAGGCGGTCACATGGATGATTCTCGTTTAGTAGGATATAGGGACCCGACGTATTTTGGAATGGCGCTGAAAGCAGCGGCGAAACGAGTAAGTTC
>JBAGKK010518304.1:0-13438 GCA_037177015.1 Euceroptres primus
CCCTAATAGATTAAAAGCGCAACAAAACAAACAAATAATTATTTGTTTGTTTTGTGAGATTTAGCTTAGTGTTTTTGAGAGATTTAGCGCTTTTAATCTATTAGGGGACACTTTAATGTATCTGGAGCCATGAGTTGCAAAGAGAGTTGCAAATTATAATTTATCTTTTAACCACATTGTGCAAAATAAAAGGTGACTCGCGTCTCGTTGCTTCATATAAGTAATAGCCCACGAAGTGCATATATCGTGCTTCATACGAGGCAGGCCATCTCGCGATCGCGATGCGATAAGACAAACGATCGCTTCTTAATTAAGAAACGAGAAGCTCGGCCTCTGAGCACTTTCCGACCGGATGGAAATCACAGTATCTACGTATGATGCTGCACCCTGCAGAGTTCGTGATTATGGCTGGATTATACGTGCAGGGTTATCGTTATAGATAACGCTAATCAGAGCGAATCGCACCATATCGTATTCTCGCAGTACATCATTTGGACGTTAGTGGGAGGACCATTGGTGGTGACGTTGTGCTGGATATATCCGGCCAGCCATTATTATTCATATATTCCGCATCACGTCTGCTCGTACGAACCAGCACCGCGAGCCACGACATCCCCACTCCCCTTACAACCCCTTTCGACTTTCGTATAAACCACCCCATGGAATTTGCTGCGGGTTGTCACTTTGATGAACCCATATGATGTAATAATTGTATTAGAAAATGTGTTTAAAGTTGTTTAGAATCAATTTTTTTTAAAGATTCCTGCTTAAAGGGGTGCCACAAAAATGAAGATGATTTTTTTTTCATGAAGTTCAAATGATGTTAAAATATATGTCCAATTTTGGTTTATTTTCGTTTAAGTACAGTCTGTCCCATAAGAGTGTGGCGCGCAAAAGTCTATGAAAACTGCTCCCTAGGTATAAATCATGGTTATGATCTGAAAGAGCAGTATTAACTCTATTACGAAATATATTGAAGATGTCACAATTCCTTTAATATTATTTGTGAGCAATCATTTCTTATAAAGAGTCTGATTTACTGACTCAAAAAAACCAACAAAAAAAACATGTTCAAACGATGTCACGTTCTGCACTGAGAAAAAAATACTTTTGAATTTATAACACATGTTATTGCGATATACCAAAAGCAGATGCACATTTATAATAATATACTTTAGAATTTTCAGTATTGCTGTTGATTCGAATAGGTAAACTTTGATTCGAAAATAGTAATTTTGATTCAACAGCAATACTATAAATTGCAGAGCTTATTACTTAAATATCTATAGCATCTGCTTTTGACAGATGTCTATAGCTTTTGACAGATGTCTATAGCATTTTGACTATAGTCAGATGATTATAGCATATGCTTTTGACGATAGTCAGATGACTATTGACAGATGACTATAACATATGCTTTTGACGATAGTCAGATGACTATTGACAGATCACTATAGCATATGCTTTTGACTATAGCATATGCTTTTGACTATAACATATGCTTTTGACTATAGCATACGCTTTTGACTATAGCATATGCTTTTGACTATAGCATACGCTTTTCACTATAGCATATGCTACAGATTCAAAAGTTTTTTTTTCTCAGTGTGGAAACAGTTTTACAATAATATGAAATACTTTAAACATAAAGTAGGAAATGTAAGCTTTAAAAGTATTCCTAGAATTATTTAAAACCTGCAGTGGTTGCGAAGTTATTCGCTGAAGAAGAGAATAACACCTTACTATGCTTTAAATTCGATATCTGCATGAAAAATAGTCAAAATAACTTCAAAAATGGCTCATTCGAAACAGAATTTTCCGCAGAAAAATAATCATTATGACGGAGATTAATTTTCAGGTTTAGGAACAAAATTATTCAACAAATTGTTATTAAAAATTGAGGAAGCGAAGAAAGTGAAAATCGAGATTTTCACGGTTTTTTTTATTCTAATTAATATCTTCAAAACCAGTGGTTCTATTTTAATTCAAAAGTGATCGATTTGAAGCTTGTTTTATGAAGATTAAGCCAACAATTTTTCATCAATTTCCGATCATGTTGCTTTAAATGGCAGAGAATTGAAAATTTGTCTTATTTTATGTCTAAAATTGGCCTTAAAATGTCAATGTGACAAAAATCGTATAAAAAAGATAGTACAATGCTTTTTCCCTTGCGTAATAGAGTTAATCCTCCTTTTTCAGATGAGAACAAAAAAAATCCTTTTTCAGATCATAACCATAATTCATACCTAGTGAGCAATTTTCATAGACTTTTGCGCACCACGTTCTTGTAAGACAGACTGTAATAACATTGAAGAATTAAAGAATTGTAAAAAATTATACATAAGGTTTGAGCAATGTTTAATTGTATATGGTTATATAGAAATGAAAAATATGCACACTATTGTAGAAAGTTGACCAAATTTGTACGGAATTGTACAGAGTTGCTTTGAAGTCTCCAGAATTGTCCAAGATTATACAGCAAATTATAATGCAAAACAATGTACGAAATTTTTCAGAGTTGCTTTGAAGTCCTCAGAATTATCCAGGATTATACAGCAAATTATAATGCAAAACAATGTACGGAATTCTTCAGAGTTGTTTTGAGTTGTATAAAGTTGTCAAAAAAAATAAAAAGTATACCGAATTACATGAAGATGTCAAAAATTTTTACAAAATTATACAACATTTTATAAAGAGTATTGAATTGTATGAAATTGTATCAAATGAACAGAAATAAAAATATGCACACTATTGTAGAAAGTTGACCAAATGTGCAGGATTGGAATACAAAAAACTGTACAGAATTCTTCAAAGTTGTCTTGAGTTGAATACAGTTATACAAACATAAGAAAATATACCAAATTGAATGAAGATATTTACAAAATTGTACAACATTGTATAAAGTTAATTGAACTGTAGGAAATTGTACCAAATGCACGCAGATGAAAAAATGCACATAATTGCAGAAAGTTGACCAGATACAGAGAATTGAAATACACAAAAATGTATGAAATTTTTCAAAGTTGCGTTGGGTTGTATGAAGTTATGAAAAAATGAAAAAAATTATGCAGAATTGAATGAAAATGTGTAACAGTTTACATAATTGTACAGCATTGTATAAAGTGCATTGAATTATATGAAATTGTACCAAATGTACAGAAATGAAAAAATGGACGAAATTGTAGAAAGTTGACCAAATGTATAGAATTGAAATACAGAAAAATGTACGGAAATCTTCAAAGTTGTCTTGAGTTGTATAAAGTTGTGAAAAAATGAAAAAATGATACGAAATTGAATGAAGATGTCTAAAACTTTACATAATTCTACAACATTGAAATTGTATAAAGTTGTAAAAAAATGAAAAAATTATACGGAATTGAATGAAGATGTCTAAAAGTTTACATAATTGTACAACATTGTATAAAGTGCATTGAATTTTATAAAATTGTACCAAGTTTACAAAAATGAAAAAATGCCCAAAATTGCAGAAAGTTGACCAAATGTGCAGAATTAGAATACAGAAAAAGATACGGAAATCTTCAGAGTTGTTTTGAATTGTACACAGTTGTACAAACATAAAAAAATGTACCAACTTAAATGAAGATATTTACAAAGTTGTACAACATTGTATAAAGAGCATTGAACTGCAGGAAATTCTACCAAATGTCCATAAATAAAAAAAGGCACAAAATTGCACAAAGTTGACAAAATGTACAGAATTGAAATACAGAAAAATGTACGGAAATCTTCAAAGTTGTCTTGAGTTGAATACAGTTGTACAAACATAAAAAAGTTTACCAAAATAAATGAAGATATTTACAAAATTGTACAACATTGTATAAAGTGCATTGAACTTTAGGAAATTGTACCAAATGTACACAAATTAAAAAATGCCCAGAATTGGAGAAAGTTGACCAAATGTACAGAATTGGAATACAAAAGAATATACGGTATTCTTCAAAGTTGTCTTGAGTTGTATAAATTTGTAAAAAATAAAATTATAGCGAATTGAACGAAGATATCTAAAAGTTTCCAAAATTGTACAACATTGTATAAAAGGGATTGAATTGAAAAATGAAAAAATGCACAGAATTGCAGAAAGTTGACCAAATGTACAGAATTGGAATACAAAAGAATGTACGGTATTCTTAAAATTGTAGAAATTTGACCAAATGTACAGAAGTGAAAAAATGCTCAAAATTGTAGAAAGTTGACCAAGCGTACAGAACTGGAGTTCATAAAAATATACGAAAATCTTCAAAGTTGTCTTGAGTTGTATACAGTTGTACGAACATAAAAAAATATACCAAATTGAATGAAGATATTTACAAAATTGTAAAACATTGTATAAAGTCAATTGAACTGTAGGAAATTGTACCAAACGTACACAAATGAAAAAATGCACAGAATTGCAGAAAGTTGACCAAATGTACAGAATTGGAATACAAAAGAATGTTCGGTATTCTTAAAATTGTAGAAATTTGACCAAATCTGCAGAATTTGAATACAAAAAATGTACGGAATTCTTTAAAATTGTCTTTTAAAAAGTTCACCAAATGTACAGAAATGGGGAATACAAAAGAATGTACGGTATTCTTCAAATTGTAGAAATGTGACCAAATGTACAGAATTGAAATACAAAAAAATGTACGGTATTCTTCAAATTGTAGAAATTTGACCAAATGTACAGAATTAGAATACAAAAAATGTACGGAAGTCTTCAAAGTTGTCTTGTAAAATATTGTAGAAAGTTGAACAAATGTACAGAATTGGAATACAAAAGAATGTACGGAATTCTTCACAGTTTTCTTGAGTTGTATGCAGTTTTATAAACATGAAAAAAATATACCGAATTGAATGAAGATATTTACAATATTGCACAACATTGAAATTGTACAACTTCAATGCACACGTAAAGTGCAGTGAACTGTAGGAAATTGTACCAAATATACACAAATGAAAAAAGTGCACAGAATTGCAGAAAGTTGACCAAATGTACAGAATTGGAATACAAAAAAATGTACGGTATTCTTCAAATTGTAGATATTTGACCAAATCTACAGAATTGGAATATAAAAAATGTACGGAATTTTTCAAAGTTGGCTTGTAGAATATTGTAGAAAGTTGAAAAAATGTACAGAATTAGAATACAAAAGAATGTACGGAATTCTTCACAGTTTTCTTGAGTTGTATGCAGTTGTATAAACATGAAAAATATACCGAATTAAATGAAGATATTTACAATATTGCCCAGAATTGAAATTGTACAACTTCAATGCACACACAAAGTGCAGTGAACTGTAGGAAATTGTACCAAATGTACACAAATGAAAAAATGCACACAATTGCGGAAAGTTAGTTGACCAAATGCACAAAATTGGAATACAAAAGAATATACGGTCCTTTTCAAATTGTAGAAATTTGAACAAATGTGCAAAATTGGAATACAAAAAATGTACGGAATTCTTCAAAGTTGTCTTGTAGAAAGTTGTAGAAAGTTAACCAAACGTACAGAAATGGAATACAAAAAATATACGGAATTTTTCAAATTTGTCTGGAGTTGTATAAAGTTGCAAAAGAGAAAATTATACCTCATTGAATGAAGCTGTCTAAAAGTTTACAAAATCGTACAACATTATGTAGAGTGGATTGAATTGTATGAAATTGTACCAAACGTGCAGAAATGAAAAAAAATGCTCAAAATTGTAGAAAGTTGCCTAAGTGAACAGAATTGGAGTATAAAAAAATGTACGGAATTCTTCAAAGTTATTTTTCAAAGTTTTCCTGTAGAAAGTTGTAGAAAGTTAACCAAATGTATAGAATTGGAATACAAAAAATGTACGGAATTCTTCAAAGTTGTCTTGTAGAAATAAGTTCCAGAAAGTTAACCAAATGTACAGAATTGGAATACAAAAAATGTACGGAATTCTTTAAAGTTGTCTTGAGTTTTATAAAATTGTGAAAAAATGAAAAAATCATACCTAATTGAATGAAGACATCTAAAAGCTTATAAAACTGTTCAAAATTGTATTGAGAACATTGAATTGTATGAAATTGTATCAAATCATACAACATGCTGCAGAAATGCATAAAATTGCCTAGAACTGTACAAAGTGACCCACAAGTCTACAGAATTGCATCGAATTGTATAAAATACAAAAAAATGTTCATTACCCAATTCCTTAATAAAAGTACCCTGCGTAATTCCCAAACCACAATTTTCTTCTCAATAATACTTAGATTCACCGTTTTTACTATTATTTCTGTTATTACTGAAGCATTAATGAAACTCTGGATAAGACAATAATTTTCCCCCAGGGTGAAGAGCCTTCTTCATTTTCTCAGGGCGAAGGTAAGAAAGAAGTTTCCGGAGGACTACTCCTTCCCATTTGAAGGGGGTGTGAGGTCAGAGGGAAGCGGTTCCAATAAAAAATGATGGCGCGTCTCGGTGCCAGCGTCTCCGTAAGTATGTCCTAAGTGCATTTAACGATTATTTTATATTAACGGTTGAATTTATTAGCGGCTTCCATTATCGGAGTTTGGCGGTCCCGGGTGGCAATCTATATGCTTCTCGCTTTACCGACAGAGGAAGACGAGGACAAAGAAAAGGAAAGAATGAGACTGGAGTGAGCGAGAAAGAAAAAGAACGAACGAGAGAGAAAGAAGTCCGGTAAGTAACTTCGCTCGTCTTTATATCTACTTGCAAGACTTATCTCTCTCACTCCAAAGATCGTGAATATTCCATGAATATTTCCCGTCCTTACGGTCCAGAGTACAATGAAAAAGTTTCAAACAACCTGAGTTACTCCGTCAGGAGAAATTGATTGAGGCTATTTTTCATATGAAATTAAACAGCGATATTTACCCTCTATTTTTAAATTCAACAAAATAAAAAAGAGATATGTCTACATTAGTGTTGAATCTGTTCTTTGACCCGATAAATTGTCATTTTACCCCAACTTCGGAAATGTAGAAACTGTTCTCGAAAAATGAAGGAGGTTGTTATCGTTCCGCCAGCAATACTTCTTCCTGAATGAATCGCAGCACCCTTTCTAGGGGAAAGAATTTCGAGTCCCCGATTTCGCGATAAAAGCAATTCCGTGGCTGTTTCGTATATATGCGAAATCCCAGCAACGAGGATCGTTCGTCTCCGAATGAATCGCATCCCGTATATCCGCGTGCAATCTAAAACGCATTTCGCGGTCGTCCTTCAGGACGAATACATCTCCAGGCATATTATGGAATGGAAGGAAAACGGGATGTAGACCGGGCGAAAAGAGTAGGCCTCGGAGGCCCATAACCCCATCAGAGTTCGTCCCAGGGGTTGCATAAACGGCCTTCCTTCTTGTTCTTCCCCCTCCCCCTTCCCCTGTGCCAAGTTCCCCAGTGGAGTCGAAATTCGATGGTCCTGTGGTCTAGACTCTAGACTCGAAACTCTTCCTTCAAGCTGAACACCATCCCGTTTCACCCTCGCCCAAAAAGGGATTGAAAAGAGGTCTTAGTTACCCGCCAGAGACCTCACGCCAGGCCCCGCTGAATAAAATGAAATTATCCTGTCGTACCACCCCGAAACGGTTATTAACTCGTTCCCGTCACGAAACGGAAACGTGCCACCCCGACAGAAAACAACAGCTCTGTGGTTTTAACCGATAGCTTTGAATTATGCGAGTCGGAAATAAGAATTATTTTTGGAGATTAGAACTTGTTCTCTTAATCTGAATCAGTTAAAATTTGACTGACTCAATCAGTACAACTGAGTTTAACTGATAGTCGGGTAAACAGAGAATATTTGCGTGACACGCCTCCTGCCTAAGTAGACTTTTCATAACTCTCTTTAAAATGGTATAAATAATCATTTCCAAAAAGTTTACCGCTGTAAACCGTGTGCTAATTTTTTAATTAAACATTAAGCCCCAGGCTTTGATACTGTTCAGAAAATTCATTTTTCGATTATGAATGGTTCTTAGTCGTCCAAAAAAATTAAGATGAAATAATTTGTTTTTTTGCAATAACTTTATTATTTATAATTTTTTGAAAAATTTGTTGCTGCCAATCGAAAGATGAGAAAATTTTACATCAAATGAAAAGAAAATTTTGTCGCACGAATTAATGTAACTGAGTTATGAATTAATTAATTAACGTTTCATATACGGTGTTGCGCCGCCGCGGGCAAACGTAATATGCTGGTTCGAGCGCGAGCGCGCTGCATAAAAACATTATTATCTTTTGATTGGCTCCATAGAATTGTAAAAACCAAAGTTTGATTGAAAGAGGAACATTTTTTCAAACTGATTATCGTAGGTACAAGTAAGTAAAATTTATTTTACGACCTTTTACACTACAGCAGAGTTGAGCTTTTGTGAGTTTTTGATTTTTCAAAATAAATTTGTTGTAAATATTGTGAAATTAATTTAATCAAACCAAAGGAGGGGTTGCAATAAAACTTGTTTTTGGCCCCAGAATCAGAAAAAAAATTTTTTAGAAAAATGAAAACTCAAAAGTATCTGATTTTTTTGCTCCATATTCGTCTACTTAAAAGAGATGGTTTTACATAAAAACAATTTAAATTGAACGATTTTTTCAGAATATAAAAAATGTCTACTGTAAATTGAAGACATTTTTTATCTTCTTAAAAAATCATTTAATTTAAATTATCCTTACGTAAAATAATGTCTTTTAAGTAGACGAATGTGGGGTAAAAATATCTGACACTTTTGAGTTTTCATTTTCATAAAATTTTTTTTTTTATTCTAGGGCCAAAAACAAGCCTTATTGCAATCCCTCCTTTACTAGATTTAGTTTAAGTAACAGTATGTTTAAACAATCAGTAAGTATAAAAAGGTTAGTTTTTATATTTTTTAGTTTATAGCTGTTAAAGGTAGTCATTTTTTTTTTGAAAATTCGCTTACTAACTTTTTTTTCTTTGACGATTTGACGATTTTCTTTGACTTTGACGATCTTTTACAAGGTAAAAAAATAAACAATAAACATGTTATTATAGTGATTTTGAAACAAAAAAATGTGTACTTTAAGATTCTGCCATCATTTGTTTAAAAAAAATCATTTTACATCGTTTTTTATCAATATGTAAGAAAAATTATCGTTTCTAAAATTTTAAAACATTACCTATAAATAAAGGTTTATAATTTTAAAAATAAATTTTTTACGACCTTCAAACCAATTGTATGTGAAAGCTGAGATCCAAAGATTCAAAATGTACTTTAGTTTTATTTTTTGACAGGATTTATTACCCTTTTTTTAACTTTATTGAAAAAAGTCAAAATTGCCGCACAGCAGCATGCTCAATGTAATATATAGCATACTGTACATCCTATAATTCTTCTTTAAATGTCCAAAATACATTTATTTAAATTATTTTTATCAGAATACTTTTGCATACTTCCGTTTATGTATTTAAAGATGAGAATACTAAGGTGGAGGAAAGAAGAATACTAAGTGGAGGAAAGGTGGGCAGGTGTTTGGAATGGTAACGCAGAACAAAGGACAGACGCTTGTATTCATTATATTGTACTGTTCTTATAAATTTAATTTCTATTTAAATAAAAAATTTTAATTAAATGAAAATCAAGTGAAAATATGTTATATCTTAATAATCATGTTAACCTTCCTTCCCTTTTCTGCGATACTCTTTTTTTAAATCATTCTTAAATTACAAAAATATATAATAATTTGTATAAAAATCCGCCATTTTGAATTTATATTTATAGATGTAGATTGAATAAGTTCCGATTACAGTTTAACAACATAAGATCCTATATATTTTGAATTTATCATTTGAAATATTTTAATTTTCATATCATGTACGTAATCGGTGGCATTACAAAAATAATTGTGCAACTTTTAGTAAGTAAATTATAATAAATTTACATTTTTTTACAAAAAACGTAAATTTACATTTTTTTTACAAAAAACGTAAATTTACATTTTTTTTTACAAAAAATGTAAATTTTTCGAAAACAGACGCCATTTTGTATCAATTATTTTGAATTTTTAATTTTGATATACTATTGATATTCACCGATCTTGAAAACATAAAACTACAAATTTTTTAAATTAAATTATAAGATACATACAACTTTTTGCAAAAAAACAAATTTTTCGAAAAAAGCCGCCATTTTGTATCAACCATTTTAAATTTGTTCGATTTTTATATTATATTCGTATTGTGCAACCCTAAAAACTTAAATGTTCAAATTTTTCAACTAAATTTCGAGAGATATGCAACTTTTTACAACAAAAACATTAAATTTCCAAGAAAAGGCCGCCATTTTGTATCAGCCATTTTAAATTTTTCAATCTTGACACAAAATTCGTATTCAGCGACCTCGAAAACATAAATGTATACATTTTTGTAACTAAATTTCGAGAAATTTGCAACTTTTTACAACAAGAATATTAAATTTTCGAAAAAAAGCCGCTATTTTGTATCAGCCATTTGAATTTTTGAATTTTGATACAATATTCGCATTCAGCGACCTCGAGAACATAAATGTACACATTTTTGTAACTGCATTCTTATTTTTTCATAAAAAAATGAATTTTGCAATAAAATTGTTAATTGTTGCCAATTTTACAACAATAAACAATTAGCACACATTTTAAAGTGGTAGACTTTTAATATAAACCTGTTTAGAGATGAAATCAAAAAAGTTTACAAGTAGGAATTATTTCTCAGAAAAATGATTGATTGAAATCCGCAAGAAATTGGAAAGACTTTTCTGATCTCCGGTATGTAAAAAAAAATTGAAACTCAAGAAAATTAAAAAACTCTGCAAACAAGAAATTTTTTAAACCTTTTTTTCGAGCGCGGGTATTTGTTGTTTATTTTACATTTGATTTTAAAATATAAAAATTTAACAGAGTCTTAAGTTAAAGCTGTGGAATCTGTTAATATTTTTAATTGATATTTCGCTTTCGAAATTTTAAATTTAAATTTTTGATCGCGGAATTGGAATAATTTTGCAATGGTACGTGGGTTATGATACATTTTTGCCATATTTACCATAATTTTTGTATTCATATAACGATTGATTAAAATTCTTAATATTTTACGAACGTGCAATATCAATTAAAAATATTAATGGATTTAAAACTTTCAATTTTTTTTATTTGAAAAACAGCGGTGAAATATGAACCAATGATGTGCAGATGCACATCTTTCCAAAAACAATCGATGGATATTTTTGACTGAATAATTAGTAATTTCGCTGCCGAGCGCCAACTTTCGAAGATTTCTGATAGGATCAGTCACTTTCGTTTAATTGATTGAATCAGTAAATTTTAATTGATTTTATTTTAATTGATTTAATTGACTGACTTCTTGCTTTTTGAATCAGTCAAAACTGACAATTAGTTACTTTTAATTGATTCAGATTTAGAGTGTGCTAGACAAGTAATTCATAATTAAATTCTATCCATTTTCAATATTAGTTTTGTAAAATTTTTGCTTCAAGTTTCATGCATTTCCTTCTTTTCCATAAAATTGGGTGAAACTATCGAAAAGTATAAAAATTTCAGACCTATTTTCTTCCTTAACTGAAAGCCTAAGACTTACATAGATGATTAGCATCTCTGATTAGCATCTCTTGTTTTCCACTTACCTGAAACATAAAAAGGAAACAAACATTAGAAACATTCGTCATTTTAAAAAAATTCTAATTATAAATATTATATAAATATTATAAATATAATTTTTTATTAGAATCATTTATTAAGGTTATTATTTTATTAGAACCATTTATTAAAATATTATTTTATTAGAACCATTTATTAAAATATTATTTGGTTAGAACCATTTATTAAAATAATAAATCATTATTAAGAGGGTTTCAAAAAATTAACCGACAATGAAAAATAACTACAGACAATGAAAATGAAATCAGAATCGAATAATGACAATTCTACTTTACTGTAATTATACGAGATCAAGCATAAACGGAGAGTTCAAAGACAAAAGGCAAAAATATAAAAAAAGGAATGAGATTAACGTGAAAAAAATAAAATAAAATACGGAAATTGAGAACATGGAAACTAAGGATACACTTGCATGTTCAAGTACGCGATGCGACTGTAGAAGTGAGATGGAGAGTCAAAGTAATTAATAAACCGGTATGCTAATTTTCCGAGGACAGTACCTCGGCGGTTTCTGTTGTTGCCGCGCCGCTGTTGCACAAGGAAGGCGAACGTGTTTATAACTTCGCTGCGCACTCGCAAATGTATTTGCAATTACAAATAAGGACGCTCACGAACCTCCGATAAATCAAAAACAGCATATTATACCATCTGCCGTCCATCCTTCAAAAGAATCCTTTCAAAATCTCTATTTCACTCGAATTCTAAATGCAAGGTTTGATTTAGAGTGAAATTTAGTTAAAAGGTATCTAAAATATTTAAATATTAGAAATAACCAAAATATGTTTAAATATTAAAAGTATCTAAAGTATGCTTAAATATTAAAAGTATCTAAAGTATGTTTAAATATTAAAAGTATCTAAAATATGTTTAAATATTAAAAGTATCTAAAGTATGTTTAAATATTGAAAGTATCTAAAATATGTTTAAATATTAAAGGTATCTAAAATATGTTTAAATAAACCAAATGTAAACAATAATGGTCTTAATTTAAAAAGATTTTGTTTTAAAAAATGTACTGAGAAAAAGAATTCTTAGATCCCAGGAAGTTCTTTGACATAAAGAAATGGAATCAAAGAAATGTCTTTGATTCCATTTCTTTATGTCAAAAAATTTTTTACTTAACTTAATTAAATTATTCTTCAACTATCGATTCAAAGAAATTATATAATTTTCGGTAATTCTTTGATATAAAAAAATATTTCGTTGTGATAATTGATACAAGGAAATTATTTCTATGAAACTATGAACCTAGTTTCCTTGGATCTTGTTTTTGCACTCGCAGAAATATTTCTTTGGATTAATGAGTTGGATTCTTTGCATTGACAAGGACGTATTTGAATTAAATAATTCACTGATGCGTGAACCAAGTCTTTAAGTTTGTTTGAATCAATGAATCAATGAATTTGAATCAATGAAATATTTATTTGACCCAATGGATATTAATTAAGGATGTTCACCCTTTATCGCACCTTAAATGTTTAAAAGAGGGGAATAAAATGAAGCAAAATAACAATATTGTTAAACATAACAAACTTTAAAAGAGAAATTAAAGTGCGTTTTAGAAAAATTTTTACACAAAATAAATACACTCTCATATTGATGAGAATGTAAAAAACAGTTGAATCTATAATTGTTTAAGTAGAAAAAATTTTACACAAAATGAATACACTCTCAGGGTGTCTAGCGAACAGGCGATTTAAAATTCTCGGGGTTTTCCCGGTTTTTTCCCGGTCAATTTTTATTCCCCGATCAAGTTAAAAATGTCTTTTTGAGATTTTTGAAA
>JBAGKK010518315.1:0-13437 GCA_037177015.1 Euceroptres primus
ATGGAATGTAAATTGAAGAAATTAGAAGATGCTGTTTAAAAAAGAAAACTATATCAAAATTTTGATTGATTTAATGTCCTAATATATAGAATTATATACATAAAATTGTATATATTTTCTACTCAAATTGTATGCTTAAAATTTAACAAAAATTATCGTTGGTTTTAATTATTTTTCAATAATATTTCAATACGTTTTCTCTGGATTGAAAACTGTATAATGACACGTATTAAAAATTCTACACATATTGAAGAGATCACACCACTTTAGACGCCCGAAAAAAGGTTATTTTTGCGAAATTTTCAAGCTACTTCTATTACATATGGGTGATTGCCAAAAAGTTGACCATAATAGACCACGAAATTTCCGAAAAAAATAATTATTCCATGCCACCTAAAATATGTTTTTTTAAATACGACCAACCCAAGAGAGTATGAAAAAACGAAATAGAGAGATCAAGGAGTATATTTGTGATACTTATGAATTCTATACGAAAATAACTCCTATACCTAAGTTTTTGCGTAATAAGCATGGAATCTTACTTGAATTCTGAATATTTTTAAGTAATGTGATTGCATAGGAAGTTGATGTACTTTAGGAATTTTCAGGGAGTTTGAGTGGAAAAAATAAAGTCGGACGTCCCTAACCTCAAAAATCAATAAGTTCGCAATGTATGACTTTCGACCTTGACAATAAAACATCTATTTGAAGAATCTTTTAAAAATATTCCAAAAAAAGGTAAAAAATATTAAAAATAAGGAAAACATCTATGATTGCGCGATTTATTTGATAATGACCTCACATCTTCAATATATCTTCTCGTTTAATAAAATTTCGAATTAATAGTTCGATAAATATGATATTTTGTGAAACATATTGTGCAAAAATAGTGATTATTATTTACTGTTATTTGGAAATACTGATGAGAAATCGATTTTCACTTGTATGAAAATCTTCGTTAACCTAAAATGAATATATCTGCGTCGTATTTTGAATAGTTTGAATCACGATCTTTCAGTTTTATTTTAAAATAGCAAAATCGTAAAACCTGACACAAAACTTGGGGATAGACTTTGGAGCGATTTTTCGCATCCTTAACTGTAAAATATTCAACTTATCACTCCATAATCATCTTTTTGAACTAATTTCAGTCGATCTTCATAAGCCCAAATTATTAAAGGAAATATTTTCGATCTCATTTAGCAATTTTCTATTTTAAATTTGTAGTTTGGGACATCGTGTAACCTGACATTTTTTGAAAAATGTCATAAAATTTTACAGTGGTATTACCCGATGCTAATTTATACCTTTTTACTTCAAAATGGTCCTAGTGACAGCAAAATAGAATATTTTCTCCTTGAGATCATCTAATGTCGAATTTAAAAAGCTCATTTCAGATTGTCGAATCATTCAAACTTGACTGTTAAAAATTGCTATTCAGTTTAATTTTGAAAACATTATAATTAGTCCAGTCATCTGGTACTTTTGGTTGGTAAAAAGAAAACAAATTTTTTTACAAATCGCTTCATTTTGGGGTGCATAATATCGCTTCAGGTTTTGTGACAAGGTTTTTGCCCGGTAACCCGGAAATTTTTTGAAAAAGGAGCCAAAAATCATATATATGTTGTTTGTTGCTTTTTTGTGCATCGTAGAGGAAAAATGCATTATACAAAAGAGAAAGTAGATGACATTCTGAGAAAAACTAAAAAAAAAGTTTTCTAGGACCAATAGTTAAAAAGTTATGGTCTTTCCAAAAAAAACCCAATTTTTTCGATTTTTTGATAAAAATCACAACTTTTTTTTTGCTTCCAGGCAGCTCGGATCTGGGGTGACACACATCAAAATTGTTTGCAGATGAATTAAACTAGACGTTATTATCTGTAATTTAAAATAAAAAATAATATCCTAACTATAATAGATCGCGAGTTATCAACAATCTCTCAAAGTTGACCCTTTTCGACCTATTTTTATGAGGACATGAGGAATGTTTTAGCCTCATTAGTTTCCGATTTACCGCCTTCCAAAAATTCCGGGTTTTTTTCATTTTTTAGCCGAAAATTGAAAAACTGTGGTTTTTGAAAATAGCTTGTTTCCTAGATGCCACGGGAGAAAGTTCCACCAAGATAAATTATAGTGAGTAAAATCTGCGTAAATTAAAAAAAAAATGTCCTAGCCCTAATAGGTCACGAGTAACCTTATAACTTAAACCCTTTCTGTATACTGATACTAAAGTGCAACGTGAAATGCAACTATTACCATATTTTAAATTTTCTGTGGCTCAATTGATTAAAAATGAATAGTTAAATCATTTTTTATCAATAAACAAAAAATTATTTAAACAAATGTTACCTCCTCGTGCCTGAAATATGCACTTTCGGCATTTTTGAGCTACAATTTCTCCCAGGGAGGCTTATTGCAAATTAAAAAAATGCCAATTCGATATCTACTGATTTTTTTGTGAATAAACAAATAAATGTTTAAACAAATGTTTACTCTTCGTCCTCAAATATGTACTTTTTGGTATTTTTTAAATGCAATTTCTCTCACGGACTCTTATTACATCTTAAAAATATACCAAGTCGATATTCTCAAAAATGCCAAAAAATGCATTTTTGAGCACGAAAAGGAAAAATTTTTAAAAATATTTATTTGTTTATTTATAAAAAATCAGTAAATATCGAATTGGTATTTTTTAAAGATGTGCATAATAAGAATCCGTGAAAGAAATTGCATTTAAAAAATGCCAAAAAATGCATATTTGAGGACGAATTCATTTTTAATCAATTGAGCCACAAAAATGTTAAAATATGGCCATAGTTGCATTCCACGATGCCCTTTAGTATCAGTATAGAGAAAGAATCGAAGTTACAAGGTCATAATTCGCGACCTATTCTTTTTTTTAATTTACGCAGATTTTAATTCGCTATAATTTATTTTGATAGAACTTTCTCCTATGAAATCTAGGAAACGAGCTATTTCTAAAAAGCACAGTTTTCCAATTTTTGGCTAAAAACTGAAGAAAACCAGAATTTTTGGAAGGCCTTAAATCGGAAACTAATGAGATTAGAACATTCTTTTTTTAATTACGTGTAATTTCATGTACCCTCATTCATCCTCTCGCACCTTTAATGTTAAATCATGCAGAAACGAGCTACTTTGAAAAAACTGAACTCATGTCATTTACCCCTAAAAATAGGCCGAAAAGGGTCAACTTTGAAAGATGATAACTCGCGGTCTATTATAGTTAGGATATTCTTTTTCTTAAATTACAGATAATAACGTCTAGTTTAATTCATCTGCGAACCATTTTGACGTCTGATACCCTGGATCTGAGCTACACGGAAACAAAAAAAAGTTGTGATTTTTAACAAAAAATTGAAAAAATTGGTTTTTTTTGGAAACACCATAACTTTATAACGATTGGTCCTAGAAAATTTCTCGTTTTTTAGTTTTTGTCAGAATTTCATTTATTTTCTTTTTTGTATAATGCATTTTTCCTCTACGATGCAAAGGAAAGCAAAAAACCACAGGTATATGATTTTTTGCTCCTTTTTCAAAAAATTTTCCGGGTTACTGGAAACCTGAAGAGGTATTATTTCCGGGTCACAAAACCTGAAGAGGTATTATTCACCCCAAAATGAAGCGATTTTTGAAAAAATTTGGATTTTTTACTTTACCAACCGAACGTACCAGACGACTGGACTATTTCTGCGAACCAACCTAATGCTGCGAACGGAATGTATTAGTTGCGAACACTTGTAGATTATTGTATGGGTGAAAATAAAAAAGTTGGCAATATCATGTCCCTGGAATATTATTCGCTTATATTTGAAGAAATAATTGCTTTGATTACAGGATTTTATTAAGCGTTTTTTATCTACAATATCATATGTGCGAATTATTTTGACTTCATCCAGTATCAAAATAAATTCGATTAAATATGAGTAAATGTCATCCGGTCCCATGTCTTCTACTACGTTTTTTCAGTTTTATAGCGTTATATCCTTTTACAGAAAATTCTAGATGTAATTATCAATGCACATATACTTTCAGAATAATTTGCAGAATTTAAAAACAAAGTTTATATTTTGGTCCTATTCATAATTGCAAAGTATTAATCACTTTTCAAATGTCCCGATCGTTAGTTATGTCAAAATTCAATTACACATAAGTAGGTTAAAAAGTGTCTTTATTTGAGAAAAATAGAGAATTTAAAAACCCTAAAGAGCCCGTACATCAATTCAGTGTCATCCGGTCCCACAGGTTTATGATTAAACGAATCACATTTTGGAGGCGATTGTATAAGAGAAATATTAATAAACAAATGTATTTGTTAACTCTGAAATATTTAATTGATAAGTTATTCTAGCGTAAAGTTATCCTTTGAAGTATTAACATTTTTCATGGGTAGCTTTGTCATCCGAACACACGAGTCACACAACAGGTATTTACCATCAGTGAAGTTGTAAAAAGAAATGTGATCGATATTTCGCCTATTTTTAAACTTAAACATATTTTTTAATAAACTTGCGGCAATATTTCATTATGATTACAATGTTTTTATGATAGGAGAACATTATAGAAGACTCTTCAAGAAGATATAATTATTATTTTAACTTAAAAAATATTGTAAATCGTTGAAATCAGAAGTTTGTCATTAAATTAAAAAAAATTTTGAATATAAAATAAAAGCGCACTTCTTCACCTCGCTTATCATTATTTTTTACACTTATTGTGATTAATATGAAGAGAAAAAAAGGTTGTGTGTGAATCGAAAATACTTTTTTGCTTTTAAGTATAAAATCGAAATATTCCAACTTTTTGATTTTTACCCATATTACCAATTTTACCCATTTACCCATTTTACCCACATTTAATATGAATTTGAGTATTAAATTAAACCATACAATCGAATGACAAAATTGAAATACTAAAGCAGTGTATTTTCTATTTTAAAAAATTTACATAATTGCCAAATCAAAATATGGAAACTGTTTTCTTAATAGAAGAGCCTATAAAGGCTGAAAAGCTAGCACTTGATAAAATGAATCTGCAAGAAAGGAATGGAGAACCCTTGCGCCTTTCAGTTCAATATTTGCTTGGCCACTCTCAAAAAGAGACAGGGGTGAAAGACAGAAAGAGGAAAGACTATCAATTCCTGTCTTCCGAAGCTCATTCAGCTTTCAACCAGACGAAATCATTAACCCTTTCTAACCGAGGGCAGTACTCTTTACAAAACTCATAGAATGAAGATGGCAGTTCGCTATCGAGAGCATTGTTCGAATATCAAAACTGAAGTATCGTATGTTAGAGTTTCATTTAAAAATCTCACAAAAACTCTTTAAAAATCGTATCATTCTTCTTTCTCTTGTTTAAAATCTATTATCCCTTTTGAGATATTTTTTCTGTTTGAAAAAAAGAGTTCGTCATTTTTCACTTATTATTTTAAAAAATAGCATAAAATCTGCAACAAAGTTTTTTTCGAATCTGCTTTCAAGTTTGTGTGTTGTTCAAATAAAGGTATAAATTTTTGTTAGTGCATATAGGTGTTAGGTACTACCATTGACGCACGGAAAAAAATTTGATGCCTTATCGAATTTTTTGGTTAAACTAAAAAAATGAATTCGGCAAGTCATCAAATTTTTCTCCCCGTACGGGAATTATAGAGTTTCTAGACATGTTTCAAAAGACTAGATTTTTTCAAAAGCATTTTGGTTATTCTGATATTTGGGATATTTTTAATTAATCCTTTTTCGACGATATTGGCTTTTTGGACCAAAAAAATCCTTTAGAATTTGTATACGCTTGTGATTCAGAACTCAATGCATTCACTTTGAAATTTAAAAGCCTTTGATGTTCAAAAATTCTAAATTTGAAGGAAATAAAAATTTCAATTTGAAGATGAAAATATTTCAAATATAATTCACTACTACATTATTTATAAATATAAATATAATATTTAAATAAATTATGTCTTTATATTTATAAATAATGTAATAGTGAATTAAATTTGAAATATTTTCAGCTTAAATATCTTGACTAAAATATTACATTAAAGAAAGTTTCAAAAAGAGGGTAGATAAAACAACTGAAGTTTCATAATATACATTATGGCAACCACTTGAGGAGACCTCTTGAAGCTATAGGTCGCTCGATACTCATGTTCTCATAGATGGAGGTGAATCCAAGAACAACGTCGAGAGGGAGAGGTAGACTTTTTCCAGAATGCTCTTTGCGCCTCTTATTCGACTACTTCTGTGGTATTTTTACTTCCTTTTTTGGCTTTTTCCATCCATCGACCCCAGTGCCTCCACCTCCATTTACTCGACGTAAAAAGAATAGAAAAAATAATGCGACATATAAAAAAAAGAGTTTTGGGATGGGAAGTGTTATTTGACGTTTAAATTGTCCTGTTTGATGTCAGTAACTCTGTCGCTTTTAAATTCAGCCCTGGTAACAGATGCATTCTCAAAGTCACAAAAAACGTGCTTCATTTTTGAAAATATTGCAAAATATATTAAAACTATTTATATTTTGTTATAAAATATTATTTTCTATCATTTTCTGAACATTTTTCAATATTTCTCAAATACTGGAGATAATATTGGTCTGCAAAGATTGATCATTTTTAAATAGAAAAATTTTACTAGAAGTAAATTACTTATTGGAATTGTCAGCCAGAGTTATCGGTGCTTAAAGATTGACTCTTTTTCCCTTATTTACTAAGATCGGAATATCAGATAATAGGTCAGCGAGGGGGTCGTATTTCGCTTGGACGAGTCGCGGTTCTTGTTGTGCAATTTCAGCGAATAAAGAGAAGAAAAATCGAACTTCATCTGAGCAATTTATACCTTGACGAAAATGCACTTTCTATTGCCTCTGTTATTTTCTTTCTCTTTTCCCATTTTTGTACTGTTCACTTGTTTTACAGAGTTTGAGAACTCGGATGGCATGTTTACTTTCTCCAACGATTTGCCTCAACTATACCTACTCTAATTTCATAAAACACAAATTTTCCTTACATCACTCCATTGTCCTGTTTCCCACATAGGACATGAAAATTCATTGCAAGTCTCTTGGTATCTCGGTTTAAGCGTGGCACTGCATTTGTAATCCGGAAGCTGCATGTAAAGAATATGAAATGAACAATAAAAAAATTATGGGCTTCAAATGGATTATAAAATAGAGTGAACGTGATAAAATAGAGTGCAAGAATTGCTTGACAAAAAAAGTCACAAAAATTGTGTTCATTGAAATTAACCAAACGATTGAGAATCGTTTGGTTAATTCCATTTAATTGGTTTTTTCAAATACTAGATCATTTTGCGCGCTTATTATCTCCTCTCTGCATGGTATTTTAATTTTGACATTTAAAACTCATAAATCTTTAAAATTAAAAAAAAATAAAATAAAATTACAATCATTAAAATTTTGATATTAGTGAAATATGAAGAAATGGTATTACTGAAAAGCGATGTTTAACAATTTCGAAATAATTAAACATTTTCAAACTGGAAAACTTTGGAAATTTAAGACTCGATTATGTTTCCTAATTCGTATTTCCAAGTTTTTAGAATTGAAGCTATTCAAATTCAAGAATTTAAATATGAACATGGCTTTTATGTTCTCCCCGTAAGTCAAACTCGAAATTAATCAATCTTTATCTTCAATTATAAAATTAACAAAAAAGAGCTTTTTCTTAATTCCAACGTAGTTTAAAAGAGAAATTGAAGCTTTTTACATAAAAAATATTTTGTGTTTGTTTATTTGTTTATTGAAGAATTGTTTATTTAACCCATTAACGACCAAGAACTACAATTTTTTAACTTATATTCAAGCATCATTCTCATGATTGAAAAAGAGAAATTTCCAAACGAAAACCATGTTTCCTTATATTTTTGGGTATGCTCTTCAAGAATCCGTGGTCAGAATTGAGTTTGGTTCAGTAGGAAATCCAATATGGCGCCAAATTTTGAGAAAAGTACCAAAAAATCGGGAACTTTTTTTAAATAATTTTTTTTAAAACCAAAAGATTATTGAGACTCGATACTATTTATGATTAACGGTGATTAGAATAGTTGAACTGCAAGAAAAAACTTGTCTCACCGATCTCAAATAGCCAAACCCTTCAAAAAATGGCGAATCCAATATGGCGGACATGAAATTTTGGAAACTCTACGATTTTTGCACAACTCTGTAGTCGGGGGTTTTCGAGGTCGCTGATTATGAATTTGACATCGATTTTTTGGAATTCATAATGGCGGATCCAATATGGCGAACATGCAATTTTGGAAACTTTACGATTTTCGCACAACTCTGTACTCGGGGGTTTTCGGGGTCGCTGATTATGAATTTGACATTGAATTTTTGCAATTTAAAATAGTGGACCCAGTATGGCGGACATGAAATTTTGGAAACTCTACAATTTTCGCATAACTCTGTACTCGGGGTTTTTGGAGTCGCTGATTACGAATTTCAAATTGGATTTTCAGAATTTCATATAGCGGATCCAATCTGGCAGACATAAAATTTTGAAATCTGTCTAGTTTCATCAAAATTCTGTGCTTGGATATTTTTGACGTCTCTGTTCACGATTCACATATTCTACGCTCAACATAACCCAGAGACGACGACGTGGACGTGGTAGAATTCTTTTTCCTTCGGAGTGCTTGATTAGAGTGAGTCCCCTTGCCTCTCACTGGAATATGAATCCTTTTAGTGATTCTTCTTGAAACAAAAATTACAGAATCGTGATTCACACTCTTTACAGAAAATTCTGGTCCTTATAGGACAATGTGAACAGACTTTGAGTTGATTTTGATGAGATATTCTGTGTGTTTCCCGTTTCACCTGACCTTTTCTTATGTAGCTCTTAGCAATAGATACTGCAAATACGTTTCCCGAAAGCCTTCTATCTCTACAACAAGTTTATGGGAGGAGTTGATCTCCATGATGGACACTGCAGTGATGTGCTTCCAAGCATTCGTTCGAAAAAATGAACTTGAGTCGTTTTTATAAGACTGATCCAAGCCTCCATAGTGAATGCTCTCGTGATATACAATGCTGCCGGAGATGGCAAGAATAAAGTCGGAGCAAAAGAATTTGCAGTATTTATTGCTAAGAGCTACATGAGAAAAGGTCAGGTAAAACGGGAAACACACATAATATCTCATCAAAATCAACTCAAAATTTGTTCACATTGTCCTAAGAGGACAAGAATTTTCTGTAAAGAGTGTGAATCAGCATTCTGTAATTCGTGCTTCAAGAAGAATCACTAAGTGGATTCATATTTCAGTGAGATCAAGTACCTCGAAGGAGACAGAATTCTACCACGTCCACGTCGTTGTCTCTGGGTTATGCTGAGCGTAGAATGTGTGAATCGTAAACAGAGACCTCAAAAATATCCAAGTACAGAATTTCGATGAAACTAGACAGTTGTCAAAATTTTATGTCTGCCATATTGGATCCGCTATATGGAATTCTGAAAATCCAATTTGAAATTCGTAATCAGCGACCCCGAACACCCCCGAGTACAGAGTTGTGCGAAAATCGTAGAGTTTCCAAAATTTCATGTCCGCGATATTGGGTCCGCCATTTTAAATTGCAAAAATTTGATGTCAAATTCATAATTAGCGACCCCGAAAACCCCCGACTACAGAGTTGTGCGAAAATCGTAGCGTTTCCAAAATTTCATGTCCGCCATATTGGATCCGTCATTTTGCGAAGGGTATGGCTATTTGAGATCGGTGAGACAAGTTTTTTCTTGCAGTTCAACTATTCCAATCACCGTTAATCATAGTTAGGATTGAGTCCCAATACTCTTTTGGTTTGAAAGAAAATTATAAAAAAAAAGTTTCCGATTTTTTGGTACTTTTCTCCAAATTTGGCGCCATATTGGAATTCTTACTGGATCAAGCTCAATTCTGACCACGGATTCTTGAAGCGCACACCCAAAACTATAAGAAAACATGGTTTTCGTTTGAAAATTTCTCTTCTTCAATCATGAGAATGAGGCTTGAATATAAGTTAAAAAATTGTAGTTCTTGGTTGTTAATAGGTTAAAATTAGTTATTTTAATATTTGTGTTTTTTCCTTCGACTCAGGCAAAAATCGTTATTTCTATTTAATTTCAATTCTCAACGGCTCATTTTATTCCTTAAAAGATCGTTTACAGTTCTATTTGGTACGTTTTTATTAAAACTTGTAATTTGACCTATTGCAAGAACATTAACTGCATCATTTCTAAATAAAATATTGCTAATAAAAATGTACTAAATAGAACTTTAAAGATCGTTTAAGGAACAAAATGAGCTGTTAAGAATTGAATCATTTTCAAAATTCGTTAAACATAACTTTGGGTTCATTCTCCTTGATATTATAAATCAACATAAAGATTTGATTAATTTTGAAGTTGACTGTATGGAGAGTACATCCTTAAATACTGCTTTCTCAAAATTGAAGCTTTCAAAGTCCAACTAATGTATTTTTAAGTCTGGAAGATCTTTAATTTAGTTTCTTTTCAAATTCGACTTACCTTAATTTTTCTATCTTCTGAATTATTTTCGAAACTGAAATTTTTTACATTATATTATTTATATTTTTTTTTAAAAATACAACTTTCAATTAATTTTATATTAAAATTACGAAACATAATCACGCACTTTTCATTTAATTTCGAATTATTAAATTTCCCAATGAGTTTTGTATTTTTCGACATTTGAAAACAAAAACGCATCTATGACTTGATGCGTCTTTGTTTTACACTTAAACTTGGTCTAAGTTTCAAATTTAAACAATCCATCCAGCATTGCGAAAAAACGACAACAGTGAAATATTGAAAATGAGAGTTTTTTGGGCCATCAATTTTTTAGAGAAGGAAAGTTGGTTTAATTTTTTAGAGAGGAGTAATAAAGTCCAAGAAACAGTTTAAAAAGAAAAATGAGAAACTATAAAGGGAATAATTAATTATTTTAATTACTAGAACCATTTTATTAACCTTAGTAGTTCCGTTGCCAATTTCTTCAGTGCAAAAAACTGCTCTCGTTCTAGAACCTCCTCCGCAACTAGCACTGCATTTACTCCACTCATTTGTTATCCATCTATGAACATAAGAGAAGAAAGGATTTAATTTTCTGGATGAAGTTGATTTGATGATTTCTGGATAAAATTAGCAGGATAAGAAGAATTATATGACAATCGAGGCAGCGAATACATCAGAGTTGAATGAGCGATGTATACAGCTGTGTTTTAATATTAAAATGCTTCTGAATAATTTAAATAGTGATTCAGAGACGAATTAGGGAAATTTAATTTCTGAATCTCATTTGATAGTTCTAATTTTTAAAGGCAGATCTTTTTTATTATTTGATATTTCAATGCTATTTTTATTATTTCTTCATGTTTATCTTTCTTCACTGAAAAAAATGAGTTGTCAGACCAACTACTTTAGTAGTTGGACAAACTACTTTAGTATTTACAAACTACTTTAGTATTTACAAACTTCTTTTGTAAAATTTACAAGCTTTTACTAGTTAATGTAACTATTCACATTGTTGTTGCAACAAACTGAATAGTTACGCCTACTAATGTAACATAGTTGTTCTAACTAATAAAGTAGTAGAGGCATGTATTACAAGCCGAAGAAAGTTGGCCCAACTAACCATTTTTTTCAGTGTTGATTGAAATATAAACAATTCAACTAATACTTCCACAAAATCAAAAGTTAACAAAAATGTCAGCTTCTTAAACGACCCTATTTATGTACAAAAAATCAACGAAGAGGAAATAGAAAATAAAAGCATCAAAGTTATTTTTTAATAAAATATTTTGTATTCTTGGAAGAATGTTAAATCTCTACTTTTTCTTGGTAGTCGTTTATTAATCCGCAAGATAGTTTTCTCTCAATATATATTAGCAGTATCACTTTTCATAGATGCTGTTGTAGCCTGAGGCAACCAGTTACATGAATGCCCAGACGGATCTATCGATCGCATGGTCGTCATTTATTTTTACCTGTGCAAAACCACGTGCAAGAAAAACCACGTCGTTTCCTCGGTGTCTCTTGAAGGAGGACACTTTTCTGTCAGGAATGCACGTTCTGGCGTAAAAGAAAGCAAAGAGAAAAAGAATCAGAGAGAAAGAGAGGGGAAAGAGGGAATTATGTGGTGGAAGGAGATCATGCGAATTTCAAAGAAAGTCATGAAGCCGGAAAAGCATCGTGAGAGTAAAGGTTCTTATCGTACCTGGATCATCAGTAAAAGGAGAAAAATTGTCTTTCTTTGCGTGTGCGGCTCTCCGTTTAGATCAAAGAGTACTTAAAGTCAAAAACAAGGTTTATCTTTCTTCCATGTCTCTTTGACGTTCTTTTTATTTTTTTAGTTTCAATGTTCTTTAGAATGAACAGAGAGTTTGGATGTGAAAAATAAGCCAGCAAAAATAGTGGATTATAGAAAGTAGCGAAAGAAGCTTGCCAATTTTTTAATAAATTTGGGCTTCAGTTGGAATCAATATTTACGAAAAAGTCGACGAAAGGTTTAAGAAGTTTTAAAGTGTTAAAGGATTTTCGAAAATGCGTAAAGTATTTATCATTTTCGAAGAATATTATAGACCGACCAGTTGAGGGCAAAATAAAAAAGAACACTTTAAGATAGTGTGAGTGACGTTTCGTTGGCCTGGTTCGTCAACATCATCAGGCTAGAAATTAATTCAAATATGAATTTACACCAAAAACACCATTTTTTTGTCACATTAAAAATATGTGTAAAATTAAAAACTTTAAATACCTGAATAGTCGTACGAAGTCAAAGTATGATAAAAACAACATAAGATAAACAATACTGTCAATACTGTTTTCTTAGGAAGAAAACACTCTGTAAACTTAGGAATTTCTCATCAAGATTCCATTATTATTATCAAAAATATTGAATGTACGCTTCAACAATTAAATGTCAACGATAATATCAAAAACGAAATTAGAGATAAAGTTACTTTGGGCTGCGTCAATCTAACCGAAAAACAAAAACACACTACTTCTGAAGAACGAATGTTTGCAAAAAATTTAAAAATCACAAAAACCTTTCTTAATAAAAATCCTAATATTTTCTTCACTATTGCTGGCAAAGGAAACCTTACAATATGTCTTAAAAAATCTGATTACAATAAAAAAATGTATGAACTTCTATCTAACAAAAAAACATACATCCTAATTAAAGAAAACCCCATCAAGAATTTACAGACTAATACATCAGACATTCTTAAATATTTAAATGACAATCTTTTCCTAAAATATAAATACACTGGAAGCCCGATTTAATGCTGGCTTCGGGGGTTGCCTCAATGGCCTTGGCATAAAAGCCAGTGACTCTAAACGTAAACAAGTCAGGTTCGTATGAACTATTTCTGTTTGATTTTTGTCACGAGTGAAAAATATTTTTTAAA
>JBAGKK010518326.1:798-13437 GCA_037177015.1 Euceroptres primus
TCAATTTCGAATCGGTTATTTTTCGATTCAATTTCGAATCGGTTATTTTTCGATTCAATTTCGAATCGGTTATTTTTCGATTCAATTTCGAATCGGTTATTTTTTGATTCAACGCAGTTGAGAATCGAAAATTTGATATTCGACTTGCATCTAAGTCGGATTGAAAGACTTCGATCCGACTTAGACGCAAGTCGAATGTCAAATTTTTCTAAACCGATCAGTGATTAGATCAAATCGAAAAAATTTGATTCGATCCAGCGCGTGTCGAATCTCGAATTTTTCGAAAGCGATCGGTGGAGAGATCGAATCGAAAGAATTCGATCCGATTTGCCTCGCGTCGAATGTCGAATTTTCCGAAACCGTTCGGAGTTCAGTTCGGATAGAATCTTTCGAGACACTCGAGACACTTGAAATTTCGAATTTTTCGAAACCGAGCTTCGATCGAAATGATTTTTTTCCATCCGACTCGCCGCATCTATTTAGCGTAAATGAAATTAACCTTTCAACATTAAATAATTTAAAATCACTTTTTTCTGTACACTTATTTGTCTGAAAAATAATTTTTAGAATAATATTATTTAAAATTAAAGAGAAATATGATATCCCCAATTACCCACGTATTAACAATTTATCATGTTATCTGGAAAAATGTAAGCTCTTGAATTATAGGTTAAAAACACAAAAAACAAAATTCCATCCTATACTTATTTAAAACTTAACAATTTTGCTTTTTGGACAATTAAGTCATTTAATTTTGAAATAATGTTTGAAGTTAACATCTATTTATAAAGATTTTCTTATTATATTAAATTAAAAATTAGAAACACAAAATTTTGTTCCTCTGTATTAAATCATTTAAGCACTTGCCTTTATAAAAAAATTAATTTCAGATGAATTTAATTAATTTAATTGAAAATAAACAAAGATTAATATTTAATTAACGTTTGCAAGCAGATAATTCAAAATTAGTGATACATAACGAGAATTTTTTGGAAAAAACGAGATTTTCTCGAAACGTAATCAGTTGAGACCAAAACTTGATGGAGATCAAAAATCTGTAATCTCGAAAACGAGACGAGACGAGAATGAGAATGTCGTTCGAGTAAAGTTTTGTCTCATTATCATAAGTACCATGTTCGAGGTTTTAATGTCTGACGATATTTTTGAAAAATTTAGAAATTCTCGTTATGCATCTTTATTCAAAATAAATAATCCTTTCTAGATCGACTTCATGCCTTCGACTGACTGACATGTTTGCAAAGTTGAACGGCTGAAGTCACTCCGCTGAACTGAGAGATACATAGTCTAAAACTCTAGATTCGCTATAGGAAGCCTGTGAGTGGACATTTAACAAACATAGACAATAAATTTCAAATTATGGAAAAAATATTTACAGTAGAGATAAAAGAATTTTAAACTGTGTTACTAGATTTTCGATTATATTTTATTTTCATATTCATATTCATATTCATATTTATTGAAGCCCAACAGCTTTAAAAGTCAGTTACAGGGTTTTTCTTAAGCCTAATTCGTGGTTATAAATGAACATTATGTGTGTCTTCTTGAAACTAAAAATTCGAATGCTATCTGCAATTCGTACAGCTACTCATGAGCTCTCTTATTTAATATAAACTTATTTGCTATATTGTTGTGTTTACCAAAGGAGGAGTAAAACCAATCAAACTCTTCACTGTGCTCTAAACATAAATTATTCATCATCGCACACATTTCTTGCACCGGCGAGTTATATACATTTCCTGCGGTAGTATAGAATGGGTCTCGAGATCTAGACTCAACCTGAGGCACTCGAAATTTCAATCTGCTCAGAAGATATGAACAATCTATTTTACATTTCAACAATTTATAAAGGAATTTCAACGAATATAGTAATCTTCTGTCCTCCAACGGCATTATATTGAATCTGTTATAAATTATTGGCTTCCCCTTTAAGATATTTGCTTCCCCTTTCTGGATAAATTCCGTCTACTTTATATACCAAGTATCTTAGAAATTTTTTTTGTACTCTTTCGAGTGTCTCAGCATGAGTCACAAATTTCGGAGCCCAAATTATAGAAGCGTACTCTAGCTTTGCCCTGACCAAGCTATTGTGTAGTAGTTTCAACCCTTCCGTATTATTAAATCTCCTACACGTCCGAAATACAAATCCAATCATTTTACTTGCCTGATTACATACGATATCAATGTGTTCTTTAAATCTTAATTGTGAATTAAAATTATTTCCTAAGTCACAAATACTTGTAACTTTTTTTATTTGTACTTGATTTATTTCATAGTTATAAATTATCGGATTCTTAGATCTTGCTTACGTTAAAACTGTACATTTTGCAAGGTTTAATGGTAATTTGTTTATTAAACACCAGTTATATAAGCTATCCAAATCACATTGTAGTTGCACACATTGTTCAACCCGGGTGATGCTCTTTAACATCTTTATGTCATCGGCATATAATGTCATTTTTGGTGAAATCTTGTCCGCTATATCATTTCCATATATAATAAAGAATATAGGACCTAAATTAGACCCTTGAGGGACTCCCGATTTTGGCGTATAAGCCTCAGATGAATACCTCGCAAATTGAACAAAGTGTTTCCTGTTATGTAGAAAATTCTGTAGAAGTAGAAGTAAATTTTGCGGCAAGTTCAGATTATGTAGTTTTCTTATTAAAATTCTATGATTTACCTTATCGAATGCTTTTGAGAAGTCCAAATATATTACATCTACTTGTTCCCTGTTACTCAGCGCACCAGACGTGTATTCCATAAATTCTGCAAGATTAGTTACTGTAGATCTCATAATTCCCGGTATTCTTGTTTCATTTTTTAGTTTTAAAGTAATATTACAAATTTTTCGAGGATCATCTTTTGTTGAGTTTTTCGCATGTAATAGATACTTTTTTAAATCATTGTGAGATAATTTTTTTACTATTTTGGAAACATTTTTGACCGTATTAACTTCTGAAGGTGACTTTTTGATTTTCTTTCTGAGTTTTTCTTTTATTTTTATATACATAATTTTTTAACTCTTTCGAAAACCAAAAAGGGTACTGATTGTTAGAAGACTTACATTTGGAAGCTGGTATATATTCTCGCATTTATTTTAAAATCGCACTAGTTAAAAAATTGCAGGCTATTTCTGAGATTTCTACAGCGTATAATTCACTTCAGTCTATTTTAGCTGTATTTGCATAAATACCAACGTAATCTCCTTTTTTAAATTCAAAGCTATTTCCTCTATCCATCTTATTGCTAAATTTACGCACGAGTTTATCTTTTTTACGGTCACAATCAATTAATGTTGGATGGTGCCCATCCTTCCTAACCATCTTGTCTTTAGTTGAGTTTATTATATAATTAATATTCGCGAAAACCATATCTAGAAATTTTTCATTTTTATTTCTGATGTGATTGTATTGGATTAGTTCAATAGAATGAACCAGTATTCTGAGGCTATTTATTTTAATATCAGAGTTATCATCTCTATCGCATTCAATATATCTTTCTGTATTAAAATCACCCGCAATTAAATATTTTATTGGGTACATTTTCCCTAAAATTGCTATTTCTTCTGTAAATAAAATAAACTCATCTACTCTTAACTACGGAGGAATATAAAGAACAACTTTAATCCAAAGAAATTTTCCACTGTTACTTTAGATGCATTGATATTAATATTTGGACAGACCCCTTTTAATCTTGTCAAAGATACTTCTTTTGATTCTATTTCAGTGCTTATAGCAATCAGGGTACCCCCACCAATTCTCCCCGCCCTATCATTTCTATAACATATGTATTTATTATCAAGTAATATGATTAACATTTGTTAAAAATGAGTTACCGAGTAGACATTATTATAAATGTGCATAATTTGCAGAAATTTTGTTTAGTTGCGAACAATGAACATGCACTTGTGATGTTCTTGTGATGTTCACTTGTTTTGATGAGCACTTGTGTAGGAATAAAAGTAATTAATCTATGACTTTTTTAGATGTTTTTGAGTTCTAACCAAAAATGTGAGGGTTACCGAGTGAACATGAAACTCCAGGAACAAACTTTTAAACCTTTGAAAATATCGTAAAATATGAATATGTAAATTCATAATTTTTAGATTCTTTAACTTATTACAAATGACTCATGAGAACCAATCATTTATCAAATTTTGTTGTTATTATTTCTCAAGTTTAGTTTGTGAATTTGTATTTAGGGACAGGTCACCGTTACCGAGTGGACATTTTGGCTATAATTTAATTTCCCATTTCTAAAAAAAGGCACCTAAAATTTTTAAACTTTACCAAAAACTACTTCGATGTCAGTACTTTATCCTCGTAATATTCAAAAAAATATATTAAATAAGGAAAATGTGTAAAACTTTTGGGACCTAAATTTTACAAATTTTTGGCAACGATCCTTAAATTGGTAAAAAATATCGTAATTTGTTATTATTTAATATTAAAAATTTTAATTAATTACAACAGACGCGTTTAGTCGGTAAACTTAGAAAAAATCTACAACCAAACCCCATCAATCAGTTTCGAAAACTGCAGTGTGATCTATGATGCCTGTCAAATCGGATCGAAAAAATTCGATTTACTCTTAGCTCAATCACTTTCGAAAAATTCGACATTTCAAATCAAATCGAATTTTTTCGATCCGATTTAAGCACTGAATTCAGTACCATCTCGATTCCTCAAATTTTAATTCTCCCGAAGTTTATTTTCCCAAAAAATTGAAACAAAGAAGTACAAGCTTATAAGATAGGAGTGCCCATTATTAAAAGTTAATGAATTCGGTAACGACGATATTAAAAAACGAATAGATGTTGCTCCAAAATATTTTTTGAAAGTGCAGATCACATGTCATGAAGAGAAATAACCAGTTTGACAAATTTTACGTTATTTTAGTGTTTTTCAACAAAAATTGATATTTTTAAAGAAAAATCATTATCTCTTGAAGGAAAATTACAAGTTTGTAAAATTTTAGGTTATGTTAGGGTTTTTCAAGGGAAATGAATACTTTTATACAGCCCCCTGGCTTTTTGCCCAGAATACACTGAATCCACTGAAAAACGTAAAAATTCAATTTTCTCTAAATAAAAACTATTTGATCAAATTTTCTTTCGCGAGACATTAATCTAGAAACTTTTTTATATTTTTTATAAAAATATAATATATTTTTATAAAAATATTTTTTAAAGCAATACTACCAAAAAAGGTGAAATGCTAGAGCTTTAGACAAAAATTGGCTTCGATGTATGGCGGGAAGTTCAAATCAAGGTTCGGTTATCTCCATATGGATATTGATATTAACATTTAGAGTCATTATTAAATTGAAATTTAATATATAATAAATAAATGTATATATTATATATTAATAAATAAATAAATTAATTAAATTAATTAAATTTAAATTAATTTTAAAAAAATTTAATTAATAATTTAAATAAATTGATTAATATTAAAATTAACAAATTATAATTAATAATTAGTATAATAAATTAAATAAATAAATAATTTAAATTAAAAAAATTTAATTAATCAATAAATTAAAATTTAGAAACTTAAAAATATTGTTTTGAATTACAGAACAATCACAAAAAACAATAATAAAGTTTTAAACTAAAATTATATTTCTTTATTTTAGAGTTTGTATTTGAGATTTGAAAATTTCTGGCTGCAGTTTCTATAAAAATGGCCTTTGCATAAAAAACTTTCACACAAAGAACGAACATTTTATAAAAGTAACAAAGGCGGACAATTTATAAAATTCCTTTATTAGAATATAAAAAACCACATTGAGCGAAGGTCTGCGTATTAAATAATAATCAATAATTTACAATTTTGTACTACAGCGAGTGTTCAGAATATTTTTTGAAATTCTTTTAATTTTTATTTAAAAATTAATTTTTCAAAATAAAAAACAATCTAAAATTTTCCCAAGAATCTTAAGAAAATTTCTTATTCTCTTGACACCTTTCAAAATTTTTAAACAGCTTCTAAATTTGTTTAAAAATCATTAAAATTCTAAACTTTGTTTAAAATTTCTTAAAATCTTTTTAAATTTCAAATTTATTTCGAATCTTTTGAAAATTTCTAAACCTTCTAAATATCTTTTACAATTATTTGAGTTTTTCTTAAAACTAAAAAAAAATTCTGGAAAATTAAAAAAAACATTTTTTTTAGATAAATGTCTCTTTTAATTATGCATTGTATATTAATTTTTGATTACTTCAGAAATTCAAAAAAATTTGAAGTTTCAAAATTAAAAATTCTTAAATGTTTTGTACGAATCAAATTTTTAAATTCAATTATTAAACTGTTCATCAACTTTTTAATTATTACAAGAAATATATTTTTAATTCGATATTATTAAAATTAAAAGAACTTTAAGCTTGTATTTATATACATTTTCCTTGACATTCCCAACCAGTAATGAAAAAGATAAAAATTAGTATAAAAAAAACTGAGTCACTTACAGTGTCAAACTTATAAATTAATTATTTAACGTATTTTTGTTAAATATTTTTTATTTCTAACACGTAAAATATTTAAATTAAAACTAACTTAAAAAATAAACAGTTCATGTATATTTTAATCCCCTCCCAAATTCGTTACACCGTCAGGCGCATAGGTTAGTTTCTCATATTTTTATCGTCCGGGTTAAAATGATGATGACAAACTAACGTAACCAAAAATTTTAGAAATTTGTGATTTTCCATCAAAAGGTACTGATGTTTCTGTAAAAGTATTCATTTCCCTTGAAAAACCCTTACATAACCTAAAAATTTACAACTTGTAATTTTCCATCAAGAGGTACTGATTTTTCAATAAAGTTATTAACTTCCCTCAAAAAACCCTAATATAACCTAAAATTTTACAAACTTTAATTTTCCATCAAAAGGTACTAATATTTCTATAAAAACACTAATTTCCGTCGAAAAACCCTAACATAACCTAAAATTTTCCATCCAGAGATAATGATTTTTCAATAAAAATATTAATTTCCCTTGAAAACTGGTAAAATAACCTCAAATTTTGTGAACTTGTAATTTTCCATCAAAGGTTAATGATTTTATTTTAATATTAATTTTTCGTTGAAAAACACTAAAATAACTTTCGATTCGATTTGTCCAGCGATCGGTTTCGAAAATTCGACATGCGTCCAGGTCGGATCGAATTTTTCCGATACGATTTCAACACCGATCGGTATCGATAAATTCGACATTCGAAAAGCGTCAGAAGTTGGTTTTCAATCGAATCGAATTATTTTGCACACCTCTAATAATATTCCACGATTTACTGGGAAAAAGTTTAGTCTTTGAAAATTAAACTAGAGGCTGAAGAAGGGATGTTGCACTAACCTACTAACACAAAATGAAGCAGGTATATACGTATGTTATATTACGGGCAATAACTCCACGGTTGTATTATGTTAATCTCAAACCCTGTCGGAAAACTGAGTTCGGGCACGTTTGCTTTTTACAGCAAATTAGATGTCGTTTTATTCGATTCGTCCGCGTTCGGTCCGTCTTTTTATACTGCACGTTAATCCTGGAATATCTCTATTTCAGGACTGCACGCAAACCTAAGAGAGCTCTCAAAATGTTTACGACTGGAGAAGAAAAACGTACGCGATATATAACACCAGGTAATGGCGACAATGCAATAGCTACTCGATTCACAGAAAGTTTCCTTGTAAAATTAAAACGTATACGAAGTCATTAACGTCTTTTTATGACCACACAAAGTTACAGAAGGAACAGAAAGCTACAACTCTATTTCTTTAGAGTTTATTGAACCGATGGCACCGCGGTATATCATTCCTTTTTACTGTTTCAATGAAGAATAAAAAGTTATTAAAGCAGTTAATGTAATATAAACAGATTCAGACGATGATATATTTCGATATATTGTTTTGTAGACTGTCAAGGATTAATAATATAGCTGGTTCCATGATTGGTCAATTGGCCGTATTTCCTACAATCTTTATGGCTTGCGTTACTTGGTACTTTGTATTCACATTCGTTCGAAAATCCACGTCAAAACTGGCAAGTTATGAATTTCGTAATAGCATTCATTTCCATAAGTTAAAATTCTCTATTTCAATCTTGTCTGACTAGTAGACTGCATGTGCATAAATTTATCAATGGAATGACCAGGAGTTTCAGATTGACATTTTGATCATCCGGGATGATCATTTATTTTCATAAACGTCAAACAACAAGAAATTTTATCTAAATTTTTCGATTTTATATTTTTCGATAGAAAAGTAGAATTTCTGTTGATGTATTCGAGCGAGAAGTGACAAGAAAACATCAAGATCAAGAATTTTTATATTGATAAGTTAAGTTAAGATAAGTTAAGATTTTGGCCAGATGAATTATAATTAATGAAAGTTGTTAAATGGTTTTTGTCTACTAGGCCTGGTTTATTAGATGGTAAAATAATAGTTTCGTCCGTTGACGCCGGACCTCATAAGTTACAGCTTAAAATTAGGTGGAAAATTTACATGTCGCAGTATATGTGAAATAAGTATTTATAGTTTTAATATTTGACATGATAAAACATTATTTTTAACTAAATGGTACCATGATTGCCCACGGTCTCGGAGAATGTAAATATGGCGTTGGTCCACACAATAAATATTAAATTATAATAAAATACTAAACCGAGACCATGGGTAAAATTCATTCAAGAAGATTCTTGTACCTACCATTTAGTTAAAAATAATTTTTTATCATCTCAAATATTAAAACTATGAATATTTATTTCACATATACTGCGAAATGTCAATTTTCCATCTAATTTTAAGCTGTAACTGATGAGGTCCGGCGTCGACGGACAAAACTGTATTATTTTACCAACTAATAAACCAGGTCTAGTAGACAAAAACCATTTAACATCTTTCATTAATCAAGAATTTTTCTCAGCTATCAAGAACAATTATTGTTCTTGTCTTGCTAGTAGTAGCCAAGATTCTTAAGATGTCAAGCAAGACCAAGATGGAATCTCGTAATTGTTTAAATAAAACCACCTGTATTGATTTTTATGAATTTCAGGGGTTATATAACTCTTTTAGATCCAGCATTTACGACAAAATGAATAAATTGATGTGAAATATCATATAATAAGAACCTTAGGAGATGTAAAGAGAAATTTTGGAACGAAAATAACTTTTATAACCTATTTTCTTCTAGATTGTAAGAGAAAATACTTTTCTATAGCTTAACTGCTTTTAATTTTCGCATTTTTAAAATGCAATTTTCATTTTAAAATTTTGTATCTAGGTATAACATGTATAAAAAGTAAAAAATATTTAGAATGGACTTTTAATTATAGAATACTTTGTAGTTTTTAAAAGTTCTAATTTAAAATTAATAAATTTAGAGAAAATTTTTAATAAAGTCAATTTCAATGTTTTCAAATTAGTGTATTAACTTTGTGAATAATGCAAGAGATTGGAAAAGTTGTGATTAATGAATAATTAGTAAATCAAGGTTTTTGATAATTTCAATTTTATTTACACATTGTTAGAAAAATCCAAGCGAAATTTACTGTGAGTAAAATCATCTGCACATACCGCCAATTAAATTTAATACTCAGGTATATTAAACCTAATATTAATCTATTAAATTTAATATACAAGTATATTAAACTTAATATACAAGTATATTAAACTTAACATGCAAGTATATTAAAATTAATATACAAGTATATTAAACTTCATATACAAGTATATTGAACTTAATAAACAAGTTTATTAAAGTTAATATACGCGTATATTGAACTTAATAAGTTTACGTTAAATTTAATACAGATTCGAATATTAAATTTAAATGACGGCAAATAAAAGTGACCTGTGATTCCATAGAAAGATTTACTGTTGAATGAACTCAAACCATCCAGAGTAAACGATACTTTGGAACTATTCTCCTGCAAAACTTCCAATACGATTTTTTGCATTTCTTCAAAGCGTCCAAATATTAAATTTTTCATTTGTGCTCGCTTTGGTACCTTTGCATCACTTCTTAGAAATACATTCTGCACGTGCTCTCCAGGTGGAGAAATTCTATAAAATTTATGTAGAATGCTTTCTATACAATCCTGACTTGAGTTATACTCAAATTTCTATAGAGACTTCACCAAAATTCTACAAGCATTCTATTCCAATTTCTATAAAATTTTATATAGAATTTCTATATTGTCGAATTCTTCTGAAGATTCTATAGAAATTGGACTAGAATTCTTGTGAGGACTCTATAGAAATCTGAGTAGAATTCAATGTGAGGATTGTATAGAATCCCAGTTGGAAAAATTCTATAGAATTTATGTAGAATGCGTTCTATAGAATCCTGATTTGAGTTCTACTCGAATTTCTACAGAGACTTCACCAGAATTATACAAGCATTCTATTCCAATTTCTATAAAATTTTATATTTAATTTCTATATTGTCGAATTCTTCTGAAGATTCTATAGAAATTGGACTAGAATTCTCGTGAGGACTCTATAGAAATCTCAGTAGAATTCAATGTGAGGATTGTATAGAATCCCAGGTGGAAAAATTCTATAGAATTTATGTAGAATGCATTCTATAGAATCCTGATTTGAGTTCTACTCGAATTTCTACAGAGACTTCACCAGAATTATACAAGCATTTTATTCCAATTTCTATAAAATTTTATATTTAATTTCTATATTGTCGAATTCTTCTGAAGATTCTATAGAAAATGGACTAGAATTCTCGTGAGGACTCTATAGAAATCTGAATAGAATTCAATGTGAGGATTGTATAGAATCCCAGGTGAAAAAATTCTACAGAATTTACGTAGAATGCATTCTATAGAATCCTGACTTGAGTTATACTCAAATTTCTATAGAGACTTCACCAGAATTCTGCAAGCATTCTATTCGAATTTCTATAAAATTTTATATAGAATTTCTATATTGTCGAATTCTGCTGAAGATTCTGTAGAAATTGGACTAGAATTCTGGTGAAGACTCTATAGAAATCTGAGTAGAATTCAATGTGAGGATTGTATAGAATCCCAGGTGGAAAAATTCTTCAGAATTTATATAGAATGCATTCTATAGAATCCTCACAAGAATTCTACTCAAATTCCTATAGAGTCTTCACAATAATTCTAGTCCACTTTCTATAGAATCCTCACAAGAATTCTACTCAAATTTCTGTAGAGTCTTCACATAAATTCTAGTCCAATTTCTATAGAATCCTCACAAGAATTCTACTTAAATTTCTGTATAGAAATTAAGATTGTAGATTGTATAGAATCTCAGGTTGAAAAATTCTATAGAATTTATGTAGAATGCATTTTATAGAATCCTCACAAGAATTCTACTCAAATTCCTATAGAGTCTTCACAATAATTCTAGTCCAATTTCTAAAGAATCTTCACAAGTATTCAACAATACAGAAATTCTATACAAATTGGACTAGAATTCTTGTAGAATTCTTATGAAGCCTCTATAGAAATTTGAGTAGAATTCTTGTTAGGATTTTGCCGAATGCATTTTACATCAATTCTATAGAATTTTTCCACCTAGGTCGTCATCAAGGAAACTGATCGGCAAATATTTTTAGACCACCCAGTTGGTTAAAAGTTTGTTTAATTCTTCTTGCTTAAACTCCATCTAAGTAGAAAACATGAAAATTATTCAAAATCTGTTCTTTAAAACATTTAAACTGAATTTAAATGTTTCAAACCTCTCTAAATCTGCATTAGTCTTTCACTAATTCATCAGTGACTCAATCCTATATTTAATATTTTCTGGCTAAAAGTAATTAGAAAATAATTGTTCATTAAAGAAAGCAATAAAAAAATAGATTGTCCTTTTCACAATATATTAATATAAAATTATACAATGATATTCAAGTGGAATAAAATAAAAGTTTAATAATGTTTGGACTTAAAAAAGGGTTTTAACCGAGGGGTTAACCACTACTGAATTCAGGTGCACACTTGTTCCTGAATTCACCTTGAATTCTTTGAATTCACCTTGTATTCTTTGAATTCACCTTGTATTCTTTTGAATACGCCTTGAATTATTTGAATTCTTTTGAATTCATTTTGTATTTTTAGAATTATTTTTTCGAATTCACCTTGTATTCTCATTTTTAATTCTTTGAATTTTTTAAAATTCATCTTCAATTCTTTGAATTCGCCTTGAATTTTTTGAATTCGCCTTGAATTCTTTGAATTCACCTTGAATTCTTCAGAAACACGTGAAAAATTATAAACATAAATAAAATCATTATTAAATTCTACAAATTCGAAAAGATTTTTTTTTAAATGGGTTAAAAGCATAACAATAGATAATAATTGGAGAAACTCAGAAAGTTTTAAAAAATTGCAAAAAATAACCTTTTTCTAATCTGCCTTCATAGTAATTTAATATTTGCACTATAATATAATTGCAATCTTTACAAAGTGCCTACATTTCATTAAACTATAATTTAATCAAATGTAGGTACTTTGCAAAGATTTCAATTATATTATAGTGTAAATATTAAATTACTATTAGGGCGGGATGAAGAAATAGTACATTTCGATACGTGTGTGAGAGGTGATTATTTAGCGCACGAGACGTTTTTCGCACGAGCGAAGC